>PVJL010011606.1:0-41802 GCA_004026885.1 Lyroderma lyra
ACACACACACACACACACACACACACGTGCACACAAGTACACACAGCACTTCTCTGACAACCAGGGTGGGCCCTCCCCAGGGTCCACTCCCTCGGCCAAGCCGGGGGGCCCTCTCTCCCCTCAGCAGTTACCGCCCGCATGCTCAGGTAGTTTCCAAGATGACGGCTGTAGCCCAGAGTCCCACGTGGGACCCTGTATGAAGGTTCAAACACAGGAATACCTGTGCAACCAAAACGACAGCCACAGCCACAGGTGCTGGGCACTCACACGGCGGGGTGCCACCCGGACTATTCACCCACGTTATCTCACTGAAGCTCTGCTGTCCCCCAGAGAAAGACACCACCGCCATTCCCGCGGATGACATGGGCAAAGGGGCAGCAAATCGGAGAGCCTGCAGGTAGCTATGGTTCAGGCCCAGGGTGACTGATCATTCACTATCTGACACATTTTTTAGTGTGTCCAGCACTGTCCTAGGCCCAGGGGACCCAGCAGTGACCCAGGCAGAGCAAGGCACCGACAGCCTAGAAGGTCACTCCCAGACCAGGCTCTTAGCCCTGGTCTCTACTGTCCCCAAAGACCAGTGGCTGGAGGCCCACAAGAAGACCCTGGGAGGCGGTGGCCTGGGCTAGATGACATCGGGCAGCAGAAACCAGGTCCCGTAGGCTAATTGGCCAAGGCACCTGCTGGGGTGCCTGAAGCCCCAGCACCGACGTGCCTCCCAGGTACAGCCCTGGGCCTCTGATCCCAGCACACACTCCTCCCTGCGCACTTGTAGGGTCCCTGGGCTCCGCCCAGCCCCCCGTCTGTCCGTGGCCTGTTTCCCTTCAGGCAACCCTGTCCCCAAAAGCTGGCCCATTAAGAACTAGGGTGCAGAGTTCCCTGGTGGTGTAGTGGCTAGGCTTCGGAGCTCTCGACGCCGCGGCCTGAGTTCGATTCCCAGCCAGGGAACCACCAAAAAACAAACAAACAAAAACAGACAAACAAACAAGCAAAAAGGAACTAGGGTGCAGGTCTCACAATTGGGGGGCGGGATGGACGTCCCTTAGTAACAACCGCGTGCTGTCATGTGGCCAGGGAGGCCAGGAAGCCCCATTGTTCTAAAGGCACTGGAAACCCAGATTTTCGTGTGAAATCTCCTAATTTTAAAATGCTGGCATTTAATTCAACTAAAAATGTTTCTTTTAAATACGAAGACCAAATGATCACACCCGTGACCCATGCTGCCAGCTTGCAAGCTCCGCTTTACGAGATCGAGTCTGTCAAGCTTCATAAAAGGGGGCAGGGAAGTAGAGGGCCCCAGCACTGGGTGAGGGCCTGCTAAGCGCCAGGAGCTGTGGGAGGCTCTCCTTGACTCCAGGCGGCGACCCCGTGGGGTCAGGCTGCCCGTTTGCAGACCTGAGAGCAGGCTCAGAGAGGTGAGGCGAGCTGCCCAAGCACACACAGCGAGGGGGCACGGAGCACCGGGATGGGGATGCGGCTGCGTCAGGCTCCAGCGCCCATCTGTCCCAGGGTCGCCTGGCAGCACCCAGCAGCAGCTCTAGGACAAGCCACGCCCGACGCGTCACGCTCCGGGGAGTGTGGGGCAGGTGGAGGGCCAAGTGGGGTGACGTGCTCACGTGGCCCCACTTCAAGGGCCCTGACCCAGGGCGAGGTGGGGTGGGACAGGGAGGAGGCAGAGGGGTGAACCTCCTCAAACCTTCTGACTCAGGGTTACCTCAGCTCTGACAAACCACCTGGGTCCGAGTGTGACCCAGTTTTGCCATTCAGCCGGCTGAAGCGAGCTGGGCAAAGTCAGGCAGGGCCGAGAGCGGAACCAGCCCCTGCCCCCAGGCTTGCTGGGCAGGGTGCCCCAGCTCCATCCACCTGCAGGCCCGCTCGGCTCCCACATGCACCGACTCTAACCAGCCCGGGACCCAGTGCACATCAGCCCTGCGGCCGGTCACGCCACCTCCGTCTTCCCACCTGTAAACAGGGGCAGGGACAGCCCCGTCCCTGGGTTTGTTGTGAGAGCCGAGCAAGAGAATATATGTGCAGCGTGTAAGACACTGTTCCTGACACCCAGGAGATGCTGAGCAAATGCTCACTTCCCTTATCACGGTCACCCCCAACTGTCTAGCACCTGTGGCTTCTCACTTCCTTCCTTCTAGAAACATCTGAGTGCAGACAAAAGGTCAAACCCACAGTGTGTTCCTGGGAAGAATCGGAGAACCCAAAGCCAAGATGCTAAGGTCCCCCGCGGTACACCAGAAAGAGCGTGAGATTCAAGGGCAGGGGAGCTGCATTCCTGGCCCCCTTCCATCTGGGGACCCCCCTCAACCTGCGTTTCCTCATCTGCAGAGAAAACCACCCCCACCCCCACCCCCAGACCACACACGTCTCCTAAGGGCTGTCTACACTCTTCAATCCCGCACGACGCGTCCGTGACCACTCTTCCCGGGGCAGTTAAGGTTTGCGCTACGCCATTCCAGAACTGCCCTGAGGCGCAGTGAGGAACCCTTCCCCGGGCTTCTCAGCTTACCGGACCCCACGATCGCTGAGCACACTCTGAAAATGCAGATTCCCAGGTCCATCCCAGGCCCACTGGGCCGGACCAGAGGGGTGGGGGTGGAGGAGCCATAGGGCCCCGGTGATTGGAACCTGCCAGTTCTAGAGAGAACCGTTGCTTGACTGAAACTGAAGACCTGGCCAACCTGGATCGCCGGGAATAGGCGATCCAACAGAAAGCGGCACTCTGGGTGGGGGTGACACTCTGCCAGCTCAGCTGTGTGACTCTGGGCCAGGCCCTCAACCTCTCTGAACCTCTGTTCCTTCTAAATGGGAACAATCAGGCCTAACCCCAGGCTGGGGTGAGAGTGGACTGTCAGGTGTCCTCTCTCTGATTCTGGGGCTAACATGGCATTTCAGTAAGTGGGGCTGGGGCCGGTGGTGGTACCTGGGAGCCTCCCGTTAGGATAGGCAGCCGGCCACCCACGTCTCCTTTGGGCAGGGTCTGAGTAATGGCTGATTGCCCCATCCGTCGGGACACAGTCCGCGGAGAACACTTTCCATCCCAGCGCTGGAGAAAGAAATCCTTTCCGAGCCACTCACACCCTTAGGAGAAAGCGAGGAACGAAGAGGTACGGCAACAAAGCACCCAGTCTGAGTGGGACCCCTCTGCCAGGTCAGGGGCTGCGGCCGCCACATCTCATCGGGGCTCTGAGATGTTTGGTGGGAGGTGGGGGAGCTTGGGCCCCCCATCCACAGGCTTGGGACCTGAGGCCCCCTCCCCCCCGCCTGTCTCCTTCCTCCACCGAATGAACGTTTTCTGAGCACCAGGCTGCGCACCGGTGTGATGACACAGCTTCGGTCCCTGCTCTTGAGAGCTGACCCCACGGAGACAGACAGATGTGAAGTGACGACGGCACACTGCAATCACTGCGCGTGCGCTAAGTGACCTGAAGGCCGTGCCGGGGGTGATGAGAAGGTACCGCGAGGGAACGGGTGGGGGCAACCCCAATTAGACTGAAGTGGCGACCTGGGAAGGTCTCCTTGGAGGAAGACTACTGGTGGCCAGTCTAGCCCAGCTAGTGCCCCCTCAGTGCTCACACGGGACAAGAACCACTTGTGCAAGTATTTGTTCACCGTCGCCTGTCCACCTGCCCCACTACCTTGGAAATGCCACAAAGGTGGAGACAACATCAGTCTGGTTTGGGCCCCTTGAAACCTCCCCAGGAAATCTTTACTCAGACTAGGGGCTTGAACCCACGACCCTGGGATTAAGAGTCTCACGCTCTACCGATTGAACTAGTCAAGTTGTGGTCAGGAAATCTTTGAGTAAATGCACGGATGGACAGATGGACGGGTGGACGGATGGACAAACAAATCCCACTTTCCTGGGCCTCAACCTCCTTGTCCCCACAGTGGGGATGACAATACCACTCAGCCATGCTGTGGGCGATCCGGCCCACGGCCTGTTTCAATGGGTGGGGCTTGGTGCTGTTATGACTTGGGGTGGGAGGGACATCGGGGGAGGGGACCCGGGACCGGGAGAGGAAGCCAGACTCCTCTGCCTGTGACCAAATCACTCACGGACTCCACCCGAGTCAAGAGTACAAAACAATGTCAGAGAGAACACAGGGGAATACTCCCTCCAATAGCACACAGCAGAACAGTTCCCACTGATGCTGTCACCAGACAAATACTGCGTCACCCACGGGGCCAGCAAATAGGTGACGAGTTCCCAAGCACGCCCAGGGCCGCCTTCGGGTTTCCTGGCTCCTCGAAGCAGGCCAGCATTCTCATGTAAACACGGCTGCATAGACCAGCAGGTGACAGTAAGAGGGACAGAGAGATGAACGGGAGGGACAGCGTGAATATACGTGACCCTGTCCACCATGGTGGCACCAAGGCAGGAAGCCTTCCCAGACCAGAGACAGCAGCCAAGGACCGTGTGGAAAAAGCACTTGAATCCGCTGTATGGCCCTGGGGAAGGGGTTGGGGGGTAATGCCTTGCTCAGTCTCCCCATTGGTAAAGCGACACCACTAATTCTTCCCTCATAGACCAAGGTATAAACTGTAAAGTGACGAGTGTGACAGGTGAAAGGGTGATTTTCATCCACCCCCTCCCTGCACCGAGTTTTAGATTTGTCTGTGTACAAACTGTAGGCTCGTCGTCCCCTAAGCCAAAAGTTCCCAAAACATGGCACCTATGTCACCAGTGGAACTTGAGGTGATTTCAGGGCATTAGAAGACCCAGTGGTTAAATAACATTAGATGTCACAGTGGAAGGTCATTCCCTTCTCATTTGAGTATTCCAAGAACATCAAAGAGAAAGCCCCAGGGCCTCTCCTCTCTAGAGCTTGCTACTATAACGCAGATTCTGAGTTAGCCAGCACCCCTGGGGATCAGGGGACGCTGGACAAACCTAAGTAGACTCTCTGTTAACCATAATTCGAGCAACCGGCAACATCTCAAGAAACTGACCCCAAATTTTTGCTGGCTGCCGGAGTTCCGGTTGACAGAGAGTCCACTGTAATTCCTTTTGAAACAGGCCGAGCAACTTCCGCAGGCACCAGCTAGCCAGGACTGAACAACCCCGCAACCATTTGTATCTACTTACAGCAGGTGACACTGCTTTTCCATTCTGAAAGACGTTATAACGTTACCCTTTATAAATAAAAATGTTAACTGCAAAAAAACTGAGTAAAGAAGAATCACTAAATAGCCCACGTGGTTTAGGAATGTGCCCCCAAATCATGGAGATGGTAAGAGAAGGCTGAAAATGGACTGAAGTCACCACAGCAGGGACAGTGACATGAGCATGCAAGCCCAGCCTTTTCTCCTCTTCCTGGGCACTTGGCCGGACCACACGGGTGAGGCCATGCCCCCAGGTGAAGGACAGAAGTGATGGAGCCACACCCGGACCCTCCGCCCAGCCCTCCACGTTTCCTCTCTCTCACCCCACCAGGCCATCTCCCCCCCAACTCCCACCCCGCCAGGCCATCTCCCCCCCAACTCCCACCCCTCCGGGCCATGAACCACCCTACTCCCGGGAGGACTGAGCCACGAGACAGAAGGAACCTGGGTCTCTGGGTACTGAACAGACAGCAGGTCCCTTACCCACCTTGGGACTCCACATGAGAGAGACCTGAACTTCTGTGGCATTAAATCCCTGAGTTCTGGTTCATGGGAATTAGCGGACTTAACACCAACATAAAGGAGGCGTTTTGAGTCCAATGTCTTGTCAACCCAGAAATCTTCTGTGACAGCCTCGATATCCTGATGCTTTTTTTTCTGTATTGAATAATTACTAACAGATGCCAGGCACAGTCCTAAGGGCTTTGCAGAGATGACCTCAATTAATCCTCATGACAGTCCTGGGAGCCAGGCACTATTTATTATCAGGTTTGACTTCCAATAAGGCAACCGAGTCCCAGAGAGGCGAAGCATCTTACCCGAAGTCACACATTCAAAGTAGTGAAGCCGAGACTTGAACCCAGGACTGAGAGTGCCACATAGCCTCTGCTGAGCACATCACCCAGGGATGCCAGGCCAGAGTGCTAGTCCCTGGCTGGGGCCTGCAGAAGACAGCAAGAGCGTGAGCGTCTCACGGCCTGGAGCCCCGCGAGTGACACGGGAAGGGAGAAAGGGAGGCATGTGACACAGAGCCAGATGGAGACAAGAGGGAGGCAGCCAGGGAGGCCCACTCGGGAAGAACAGGGAGGGCTTCTGAGAGGAGGTGGTATTTGAGGCTGGCCAATCAGGGCAGGAGAGATTTCAGCTGGTGCGGAGATGCTGCCTCGTCCCTGAGCCAAGAGCCACCAGCCAGGTCCATAGGAATTAGCGCGGACAGGCCCAGCACCCTGTCTGAAGGGGCCTAAGAGCCTCTGGGACAAGTCTCAGGCACACCCCATGAAACGCTTCCCCGAGCTGGGTGAAAAGCCTCTAGTCCTTCCCAGGTTTCTCTCACAACACATATGCTGTGGGCCTGTACGGACTCTTCCTTTGAACGGCACAGGGCGTAAGGAAGAGAGGGGGTCGGGGTCGGGCTGGGGGTGAGACCACTGAGCCGTGAGGGTACTCCGACCCCTGCAGAAGTGATGCGTGCAGCCCACGGCAGTGGGCCCTGCACCACGGAGCAGGAGGGCACTGTGAGGCCACCTGAAGACGCGCAGGGACGTTAGAGGCTGGTGGTCCACTTCTCTCCAGGAGGCGTTTCTCCCACAGGGCCGGGGAGAAAGACCACAATACGGGGGTGGGGGGCAGCCTGGCACACGGGGACTGAGCCCGGTGCTGAAGGTCACACCACCAGCGGCCTCACGTGGATGTCGGGGACCCCTCACAGTATGTGCTGACAAGGGCACCCCACCCATAGCCCAGTCTAATCCTGAGAAAACATCAGACAAACCCACTGAGGGGCGCTCCTGGACAGGGCTCCCCAAGACTGCCAAGGCCAGGGAGAACAAGGAAGTCTGAGGAACTCCCCCCAGCCAGAGCCTGGGGACACAAGACCACCGCAGGGACTGTGGGCATTCATGGAAAACAGGTGAAATTCAAATCGAGTCTGGAGTTTGGTTAATTATAACGCACCGACGTCATTTTCTTAGTTGTGACAAATGTGGCAGCATGTGTGTGTGGGGGGGATCATGGGGACTACTGGATGGGGGCATCTATACAACTTTTCTATAAATCTAAATCAAACAAAATTAAAAGCGTATTAATTTTTTTAAAATGGAGAGAGAAGGCGGGAGGGACGGAGAGAGAGAGGCGGAGAGAGAGAGAAGCACAATACCAGACCTGACACCTAAGTCCGTGAGGCTGGGGGTGCAGTTCTCTCTTTGGCTCTGTGCATACCCCCAGCTTCTAGAACCAGGCATAGCACACAGTAGGCCCACAATAAATACATTCACTGAACTAATGACTCCACCGCCGCCACTGGCTCCTGGCTTGTTGACGGAGGCTCCGGAGATCGGCCGAAAAAGTGTGTGATGACCAGCCAGCCGCCCCTGCTCCCCACAGGAAGGGCTGCACCCCGCCGGGCTCCCCAGCAGCGGTTCACCAATGTCCTGCCCACAGATGCGCACAGCACACAGGAAATGATCACCCGGCCCAGCCTTTTCTCCAGGGACCCAGAGGCACCCCCCCGCCCCGCCCCAAGCCTTCCATGGCAACACACTATGAACACAACTAAGTAGATGGCAGCTGATATCAGGGGTGTCCGTGGAGTGGCCCCAAGAAAACCAAGCTGATAAGCTCCGCTGAGGCACGCAAGTGTGGTGAAGAAAGCCACCTCTGGCATCACAGATGAGCACGCGCGTCTCAGCTGCGTCACCTGCGGTGTGTGTGACCTTGGCCAAGTCCCCTCTCTGTGCCCAGCACCTTATCACATAATCAGGGGTTATACCTGGTTGCTATGCCACGTGAGGATGAACGCAGGGAAGCCAAGAGAGGCCTTTAGCCGGGCACCGGTGAACGGGACTGCGCAAGGGACTGTTGCAATCACAGCACAGCGCTGGGAAGCCCCCTGAAAGAGACAGCGGGGGGCTGACGGTGCTAAAGGGCTTGCAGCAAGGGTGAGCACTCAGACTGGGCTTTGGCCAGCCCTGTGACTGCTGAGGGGGAACGTCAGGCCTGATGGCAGGGCGGGCAGTGCCGTCCCACTGCCATCAGACGAGGGGCGCCCCGAGGCTGCCTCAGCCCAGACCGATGGGGACCTCAGAGCCCTGCCTCCAGCCCCATGACCGCGCTCACCAGCCCGCCTCCTAAGAGTCCTATCCACCCAGCTGCTTGTGTGACAGTCATCGTCCCTCAGCAAGGTCAGGTGTGGCCCAGCACGATGTCCAACACTTTCCTGTTTCTCGTGAAGCTGGGGGATGTGCCGGCGGAGCAGTGCTCTCCGGGGGCCACGGTCTGCACCCACCCAAATTGAGGCACCCGCCTGGGCCCTACGGCATTGGGGTGGAGGACTGTTTGACCACTTTCTCATAATCTCACCCTAGATTACGCCCTGGTGTCTGGGGTCACCGTGTGGATGCCACTTAGAGAGAGGAGTCTGGCTCCGGACCTAACTTCCCCCGTGTCCTCACGTGAGCCTGTCACTGGCCCTGGTTTTACCACGTCCGCCCATCAGCCGATCCTCTGCTGAGGCCTCCCGGGGCTCGGTGGGAAGCAGGGGCCATGCTGCCAGGCAAGGCAGGAGAAGGCAGACTCACCCCAATTCTCTAAGCACCCTGGTCTGGCATTCCACACGAGCACCCTCACAAAAGCCCTGCGAGGAAAGTACAAGCACCCCATTTGCAGATGAGGAAAACCGAGGCTCACAGAGGCAGTGTCTTTTCCGGGGCCTGAAGCTAGAAAACCCGGGTCAGGGGTTCGAATCCAAGGATATCCGCCGAATGAGCACGATGTGAGGGTTCGTTCCGAGGGGTACTGCCCCATTCTCTGGGGAGCCACTGTGGGCAACCCTCCGATGGAGGGATTCGCAGTACAGAACATTCTGCAGGGGTGGCCAGGGTCAGCCCACCATGTGGCACTTGCCCCTGAAGATTCAGAGACACTTTCTCTATACCATGAATGTACTCTTGGACCCAACAAAACAGCCCAAATATCCCCAGGGGCCCACGAAGTTCTCAAGGGACATTCTGGTGAAATGAATTCTGTATGTCAGTGGCCGGTGACAGAGAGAGAAGACCTTTTGAGGAATCATAAAAATTAGCAACGGCAAGGAATCAGAGAGGCAAAGTGTCACCGAGGTGAAACACCCTGGCTCTAGAAGCACCAAGTTCAAGTTCTCGTCCTACAATTCCCCAGCCATGTGCCCTGGGCCACTCACTTCCCAGCTCTGACCCTTGGCTTCCTGCTTTAAAACTGAATTAATAAAGGAAACAACAGGGTGAAAAGGGAGAATATATTTGCAATCCATATATCTGAAAAGGGGTTAAGAGCCAAAATATAAGAAATTCTTTCAACGCCAAGCCCCCCCAAAACAAACAAAAATAACAACAACAACAAAACCAAACACCAACCAAAAACTGGGCAAAGGACTTGAACAGGCATTTCTCCAAAGAAGACACCCAGAGGGCCGACAGGAGCAAGTAAAGTTGCTCCCCAGCACTCGGCGTCAGGGAAACGCAAGCCCAGACCACCGTGATCGCCCCTCACAGCCTAGGATGGCCGTCATCAAACACAAGCGACAGCCAGTGCTGGCAAAGGTGTGGGTGACAGGGAATCCTCGTGCACGGTTGTTGGGAATGGGAGTTGGTGTGTCACCAGGGAGAGCAGTATGGACATTCCTCGGCACTGAAAAAGGGAACCCCCGTATGACCCAGATAAAATCCCATGACTGAGCATTCACCCAGACGAATTAAAGTCAGGATGTGGAAGGCACAGATGCACCCCGAGGCACACGGCAGCGTTCCTCACGGGAATGTGCAAACAACCTAAATGTTCCCAGATGGACGCACGGCGGAGGGGAACGTGCCACCCGCATACAGTGGGGTGCTATTTAGCCTGAAACAAAGAAGGAGGAAATCCTGCCGAATGCGACGGCGTGGATGAACCTGGAGCAGATTCCACCGAGTGAAACGAGCCCGTCGCGAAGGACAAAGGCTACCATGCTCTCACTAGGTGACGTGTCCAAAATCGTGTCACCTGCAGATACTAGAACGGTGAGTGTCAAGGGCTCGGGGAAAGGGGAAATGGGAAGGTGCACTGCGATGGCCTGCAGTTCCCTGACACAGGCGACTTACTTCCGGAGAACCCCGCCTGCTAACACCTCCGCTGTGCACGTGGACCCTGTGACGACGGCGTCACGTCTTCAGTGTTCTTACCACAATTTAAATGAAACGGAATTAACGGTGCTATTATAAAGTGACAGCGTGAGGGTTTCTTGGGGCGATGGAACTGTTCTGTGTCGCGACAGGGGTGTCCAGCCTTCTGGCTTCCCTGAGCCACACATAAAGTGCACTCACACGAACGACAGCGGATGATCTGGAACACAAGGTCGGAGCGTGACTTTCATAATGGTTTAAGGAGGCGCACGAGTGTGTGTCGGGCCGCGCGCGAAGCCATCCGAGGCCGCACGGGACCCGCGGGCCGGGGGTTGGACAAGCCTGATCTAGCATGGGGGGGGTTACACGATCTAATGCCTTATATGTCATAGAAGAGGACACTCCCCCCAAAGAAGTCCATTTCAGTGTACGTTAATTTAAAAAATAAAGAAAACAAATTCCTGATCATCGTATCTATCTCATGGGGCCGATGACTTAAAAGCCCGGTGACGTGCCCAGCCCACCACGAGGTAGGAACCCGCAGGCATCACCGAGAAGATCACCCTGTCTCCTTTCCGCCGCCAGAGATTCAAGCCCCAGTCTGGAATGCGAGAGAGAAACGTCAAAAAGTCGGGGAGCGGCTGGCACGACGCCAGTCCCCAGTGCTTCAGGGACCTGTGACTAGACTTCGGTTTAGTGACAGCCAGGCCTCTCATCTCCAACAGGGTTTCCATCTTGTGGCTAAACAGAACGTTTAGTCCATTTCAAACAGATCTTGCTTCCTGTCCAGTCGTGCTGCTGGGCAGCTTCTGGCGGAAGGTAGGGGTGCAAGGGGGAGGATTACAGTGTCAGGTGTGTACGGGGCCCCAGGCCCCTAATGTGCCCTCTGAGGGGCTATTTCCCTGGACTTAGGAATCAGGGTGTCCACTCAGAGGGTCAGGAGATTTGTAAAGCACGCTGAGTACCTGCCAGCTCTCAGCCATACAGCCAGCCCACCCGGCATTGTTCCTGCCTCCCCCACGGGTCGGGGTGCTTAAAGACAAAGACTTACTAGTGTCGGAGGTTTTGTCCTGTCCTATGTTTTCCCTGCACAGACAACCAGTGTAATTAAATCAACAGACCTAACTGTTAAAGTTGACAACAGCCAATTAGGCTAAGCACCACTTCCTTTAAAGGATCAATTAGGGCTGTGTTTCCCAAACTGCACTCCAAGAAATGGTACCCAGCACTCTGAGAATAACGGGGTAGCTCAGGCCGTAAGTGTGGCAAACGCTGGGCCAAAGCTTGAGACCCTGGTTCCTTTCACGCGGGACTTCTCAGAGCCTTCAGTAAGTTGGCACATGCTGCGAGTCTCCACGCAGGGGACGCTGTTTGGAGTAACACAGCCTGGGAGGTGCTGGACCATGCCCGGCACACTGAGCAGGGCTTCATCCTCGCCAGGCCCCCCAGGCACTCGGGGATCCTGTTAACCGAGAGTCAGGTTCAAGGTGAGCAGGTGACTCTGCATTTCTAACAGGCTCTGGGTGCTGCGGGTCTGGGGGCCACACTTTGAAGAGCAAGGATATGAACGAAAAGATAAGACTCCCCCATATTGACCACTTTACTGGTGAGAACAGTCCCAGAGTAGGGAGTTGGCTTGACAAGGTCACGTGGGAGTGACAGGTGGGAGTGATAGGTGGGACCCGACTCGGCCCCCCAGCCTACCCCGCTCCAGGCACCCACTTCCCCACCCAGTGCCCCAGTGCTCTCGGCCCTGCTTGTTAGTGGTTCTCCAGGGTCGTCTTCTCAGGCTTGGCTGTACACTGGAATCACATGAGGAGCTTTCAAAATCCTGGCACCTGGGCTCCCCACCCTCAGATCCTGACTACTACAGCCCGAGTTTGGGGGTTTTAAAGCTCCCCCAGTGAGTCTAACATACAGCCAGAATGCAGGCTCAGTGATGCAGAGGTAGCGGATAAGCCTCCCCGCAAATGTCCTCCCCACACCCTGCCTGCCTCGCCAATGCCTGGGGAAAACCACCTACAGCAGCTCCGAAGTCAAGTGTGCAAGGATTGCTCGATGGGGACTGGACCTCAGCAAGGCCACTGATGGCTAAAGCCCATTCTGGGGACATTAAGCTACTGTGGCCAAGAATCCAAACCACTGCAGGGTGAGGGCATTTCCTGGTCATTCTGCGTCCGGGCAAGCAGGTACACACACGTTCTCCCCTCCAGAGCGCCCGTGGCCACAAAGGGCAAACCGGGTCCCTCCGGAGTGAGATGCTCCAAGCTGGTGTGAGACCGCAGCAGGGGTCTTCAAAGACAATTTTAGAACCAGGTGTCAGACCCCGCGAGGCTAGTAAGAAAAGAAAAACGATGGATGGCTTTAGGCTTCTTAATGTGCACGGCTGGGAAAGGCTTGGTGACACGAAAGTCAATGAATGGGATTAGAGGAGGGTTCAGTGTCTCTGAACTTAGTGGAGGGGGTCAGGGGCCGGGGTAGCTTTAGCGATGAGCCCACAGGACACAGGCGGGGCTCTGGACCCCAGCACCTTCTGCCCAGCAGCCGTGCTCCCCTACTTACTGTACCTCAGCTGTGAAGTGGGGGGACAGCGCCTGCCAAGCGGGGCTCTGGGGGATGCCACGAGTTGGTAGATGTTAAGATCCTTACAATGGGGCTGGGCCCTACTACGTGCTCAACAAACTCAAAATACAGGCTTGACTTTTCACATACATTTTCCTCTGGTCTAATCCTCACACCCCGTTGGCCCTGATTTTTAGTCTATTCATATTTTTAAAAACTTGTTGCGAAGTTTGTGCTCCTGTCGGCTTCCCCAAGTTTGTTCTGGAATGAGACAGGGCGGACGTACTATCTGCTGAGTGTTAACTACCTCTGTGCTCAGAGGCCCCCGCCCGGTGGTGGCCGGGCTTAGCTTGACGTAGGGCGTGACAGGGCTGCAAGGGTCTGCAGGGGTCCCCTGGGGCAAGGCCACATGAGGAGCAAAGGAATTCATACTTGAGCCTCTGAGCAACAGACCCCGCTTGAAGGCCCAACCAGGACATGAAAAAATAAGGTCCATTTCCAAAAGCCCCCTCGAGGCTCCTCCAGTGGGGCCTGCTGGAGGGAGGCCAGGGTAAGAGGCACTGCAACAGGGCTGGCGTCGGGGGTGTGCGACCTGTGCAGTCACACGGGGTCCCATGCTCGGAGGGGCCTGTGCTTAGCTTAATGCTCTGCGGTCATTTTCCAGGAAGGGGATCTGCACTTCCACTTGGCACTCGGCCCCACAAATTACATAGCCAGCCTTACCTTGCAGGGACATCTCACTTGCCCTACATCGACCCTTCCAGGTGAGGTAGTGAAGGTCATGCTCCCCTTTGAAATGAAGACACTGCAGTCTTAAGAAGGGAAGCTAACTGTCCCAGAGAGCACTGGTCAGCGGCAGCAGCGGCAGCCCCCCAGTTCTTGGGGTTTCAATGCAGGGGCCACCATAGAGGGGCAGCTGGCCACCTCGGCCCTCGAGAGCAGGGCTGAGGCTCCCCCATCACCTACCCCAGCTGAGCGGGAGGCAGCAGGTGGTACTGGTCCCCACCCCCCAGCCGGAACCGGGTACCACCCAGGCCAACGCCCACGGATCTGGATCACGTTAAGGAAACAATGCAGCAGGAGCAGAGCAAACACAAGTAATCTCTGAAGGTCCCGGATCCTTCCTCTGCACTCTGCCTCCTCCCGCTCCCCCAACAAGTTAGAGCAAATTCAAGGAAAGAATTGGGGGAAACCTCCACCGATAGCTGAAAATCTGCCCGGCGAAGGGAGAGGTGGCCGTCAGATCGCACGGTGCCTTTGGCTTCCCTGAGACCCTGACGAGAGGCCAGCCGGTCCTACGCTAGGAGTTACCCGTGAATAACACAGATACAAATCTTTGCCCTGCGGAGCTCATATTTTAATGGGAGGCAGAAAGAGAAGAAGCATCATAATTAAGTGAATTATATGGTGTTAGGAAAGATAGCTGCTGAAGTGGCCAACAGGTACTGAGTGTTCACTCTGTCTAAATGCTTTACACGCCATCTCACTTAATCCTTTCAACAGTGGACACTGCTGTCATCCCCAATTCACAGACGGGAAAACACACAGGAGGTACGTGGCACAAGTAAAGAGAACACAGGCAGTAAAGAGAACAAGGAGTATTGACAAGGAAGGGCACAATACTCCTGATTTTATTTTAAAGGGAGCAAAACAAGCAGGAAACCTGGTTTTTCTCCCAGGCCTTAAAGTGTGTGTGTGTGGGGGGGGGGGGCAATCAGAGTGTGCCCTTCTCCACTCCCCATGGTTCTTACGAGATGTGATGCCGTTGTGGGACCCCCCAAGCCCTCCCTTTACCGCCAGAGCTAAGACTTGGGAGCTAATAGCCCAAGTTCAAATCCCAGCTCATCATGGCCATGGGCAAACGGTCTCCCCTTTCTTTTCATTTAAAATGAGATCAAACTCTCTCTCTCAGTTGACACAGGAACAGACATCAAGACTGCACCCCACATGCAGTCATGCCTGTATGGCGGTGAATGCCCCACATGCGCCCCCACTCCCAGGACCCCACGATGCCCACCTGCCTTGTCCCCCACAGCACTGGGAGGGCAGAGCTCTGTGGGGCACGTGGCAGATGGCTGAACATGGTGATGGTTTGATGAGTGAACAATGAAGAGGAGGACGGTGCCTGGGATGGTGAAACCTTCCTGAGAACCCCGGCCCTGGAGCTAGTGGATCTTAAAAAGTGCAGGTTACTAGCACAGGTGGCTCATCCTCCAAGGTGTGAATGTGAAGCGCTGAATCCACGCTCACTGTTAGGTGGGGAGCCCACACCCCCAAGGAATGGATGGAAGTGCCTTATTAAGCAGGGGCCCTCATGGCACTGGACACTCCAACCCCAGAGGCGCCGGGTCAGGAGCTGTGTGTGACCCAGGGCCCTCCCTGGCCCACCCTTCAATCTAGCTCCCAGGAGGTCCAGCGCAAGACCACCAGGTTTGGTGCCTCAACTTCCTCCTCTTAAGATGGGGGGATTAGGTGCAGAGTGACAGAACTCAATGACCAAAAGCAGCGATTCCCCCAACAAGGTCAAAAGCACCGGATCGCCTGGGGATGGAGGAGGGGGCAGGAATTACCAGCCTGGGTAAGGGAGCGGGGATCGACGTGCCAAGCACCGCTCTCACAGCCCGGATGTTAACGTAGCTCTGAGGCCCACCCCTGAATTGCATCAGAGGGGCTTTCCTTGTTCAAAACTGCCCTGCGTCTTGCAAGCACTTGTCTGAGACCCTGCTGCCAGCCCCAGGGCTGTGTGGACGGGGCAGGAAGCTGGCAGCTGGCAGATGTTTGCAAAACGGCATCGGTGCCCAGGACAGGCGAAGTACCACGTCAGCCAGGGCAAGAGGTCCAAGGCCAACGTCCTCTCCAGGCCTAACCTCCACCTGCCATGGGGGTCACTGCCAGGCTTGACCCTCACTTCACTCACACCTGGAGGGAGGGAACGAGCAGGCAGGGAGAGAGAGCTTCCTCCTGGGAGGCAGGTCCCAGGATTCCTATTTTGTGCGCTCCAGGAGAAGCTGCTCATCCACTAACTCCCCCACTTCTGAGCTCTAAATCCTACAGACGGAAGTCAGAGTGACCCCGCCGTGCACTTGGTCCTCACAGGTGGGACTTCACGTTTAGCCCCAGTCCTCAGGTGGTGACACTGAGACTCTGAGAGAACCCAGACACTTGCCCAGATCATCCAGGTGAGCAGCTAAGAGAAGGTCTGAACCCAGAACCTTTGCCCTAACTTCTAGAACTTCTAGAACTTCTAGAATATAGCCAGCTGCTGACCAGGGGGGGAGAACCAGGATTCTCATTCAGCATGGCTGCCTCGGGCCAGGGCATCCCCTGGGGCTCCAGAAGGCCTAACCCAGCACAACGTGGACCTGAGGCGGCTGGACCCACAAAGGACCCATTGTGGTGACTGCAGAAAGCCAAGGCCTGACCCTGTGCTGAGTCCTGCCCCAGCTCCATCGCCTCCTCCCCTGCCTATGGCACCCCCCTACCCAGAGCACAGGACCAGGACTGGCTGAGGGACAGGCCTCCTCTCCTGCCCAGCCTGGGCAGTCCAGCCTGTGGAAACCCAAAACCCTCCAGCTGACAGCCCGGGGGGCCTCATTCAAGGTGCAGGGGTCGCACCTGTCAGCTGGGGTGGGGTCCACGACAGCAGGCTCTGTACAGGGGAGGAAGGGGATGCCTCGGTGCTCCCACCGGAGGAGGGAGCACATCTGTTTCCCAGGATGGGGGAAGGGGCATGCGGGTTCGCGAGGTATGAGGACGGGCTGGGGAGGGGGCTCCGCGGAGGGAAGGAGCAGGGGCGGCCCGGGGCTGCACGGAGGAGCCCTCCGCGGCTCTGGATGGCTTTGTGTGCGGCCGGCGGCCCGCCCGGGGTCCCTGAGGGCCTACCGAGGCATGCACTGGGCGGGGGGCCGCTTTTGCGTGCCAGGAGGGAGAGAGAGGTTCGCGGCGGCACCCCCTGTGCCCGTGGAGGGGCCTTCCCGGTGGCCGGGGTCGCCTACTCACCTCCTGAAGTCAAAGGGCATCGTGCCGTCGCTGCCGGGGGTGGGAGCGCTGCAGGCCAGGGCGCCGCGTGGGTCCCTGCCGGCTGCCAACGCCTCCTCCGGCCGCCCCGCCCCCGCCGGCCGCCCGCCGCCCCGACTCTCGCCGCTCGCCTCCCGCCGCCGGGAAGTGACGCTCTGCGCAGCCCATTGGGCGCCGCCAGCCCCGGACACCCCTTCCGCCGCTGGATTAAAGGAGCCTGCGGGCCGGGAGGGGGAGGAGCTGGCCTTTCTCGGAGGGGACGGGAACCCCCAAAGGCGCCCTCGTCCCTTCCCAGCCCCCCAGGGTGTTCTCTTGCCCTGTCTCCCGCGTTCTCTCCGAGGCTCTGCCTGCCTGAGCCTCGGTGTTCGCATTTGCAGGAGAGATGCCTTGAGTTGTGAGAATGAGATGGACTGGTCCCGATTTGGGCCGTGCAGGGAGTCTAGCTCTGAGTAAGGGCCTAATACTGCGTGAGAACGGAGGCCATCAGGCAGTCCTAGGTTGTAAAGTGCACATTCTTACACACACACACACACACACACACACACATGCGGCTCTTCTCCGCTCTGCCTCTCTGGAAAGGCCACCTGGTTGCTCTGAGCCCCACCCTTTCCACCTCTGCTCAGAGACGATGATGGCACCTACTCCAGGGGCTTTTCCCCGGGGTTCAAATAAGAAAGTTGGAGTACAGGTTAGTGCAGTGCCTGGCGCCTAGTAAGGGCTCCGTCACCTTAAGCTATTGCGGTCGGCCTGGTAGCTGTCACTGCTTCTGTCTTCCAACGGTATTCGGGACATGCAGGTGGTTTTAGAGACAGCCTGCGACCTGCTCTGTAACTTGGCCCAAGATGGAGCTCTCTGAGCCTGTTTCCTTCTGCGAAATTCAGAGGTAACCAGCATCTCCCTGGACAGAGGAGACGGTCGTTGAGGTGACAAGACTCATGCAGAAGAAACTCATTCTGAACTTCCCCTGGGTTCTGTCGTTGGCCCCACCTCCAAGGTTGTGATGATGGTGGAGCTTGCTTGAAAAATCCCAGGGGAGGAAAGTAGGGGCTCGTGTTAAAAAAGCGGGGTCTGCAGGCGGTTTCTGTCTCTATAAATAGAGAGAAATGGCGGTGCCCGTTCCTCTGGGAGCCTTCCGGGTCTGGGGCAGCGTGAGAACCGAACTCTGCCCACGGAGCACGCACACGACCTAATCAGTTGCCTCTCCTTCCCTCTGACCTCGGGCATTCCCTTTTCATTCCTTCCTTCCTTCCTTCATTCCATAAGGGGCCTGGCACTTCTGGGAGCAAGGAGGAAATCTCAGCCTGAACTGGAAACCTGGAGCCGCAGGAAGGGCGAAGCGGCCTTGAGCTGCTCCTGGGCCCAGAGGACTGTATGTTGGCCCCGTGCAGGAGGGAGTCATACAGTGGTGGACATCTGCCCATACGTCTTCCCTCCTCAAAGTGTGGTCCACTCTGCTGGTGGTTCACGGGCCAGCTGCTGGGACACCGTGGGGCAGATTCTCGGCCCAGTCCAAACCTATTGAATCAGGTGTGCATTTCACATGATCTCCAAGGGAGTCATTGGCTCATTTAAGCATTGAGAGGCCCTGCTGCGACAAAGGGCCTTGCTCCTGGAGGGGCATTTGCTGTTCCTTTTGCCTGGAGTACTTTCCTCTCTCTGTCTCCTACGCTGCTGTATGGGCAGAGAATGCCCATGTCTCCCCATAGCCTTTCTTCGTAACAGCTATGTGAACACAGCCCAGACTGGAGCCAAACTGCATGGGTTCATGGTCCAGCTTCCGGTCCCCTTAGCAACTTATTTTACTCCTGCCCCTCAGTCTTCTCATCCGGAAAGGGGGGACTTTACTCATAGATCTGTCATGAGGACAAAGTGTGTTGACATATGTCAAGGACTTAGGTCAGTGCCTGGCACAGAGCAAATGCAACATAGAGTTCACTATCATTGCTATTTTTGTATGATGATGGAGCTCCCAGTTTTGGGCTGGGCATATGGGTACTCAGGATGAAAGTTCCATTTCCTAGCTTCCCTGGCAGGTAGGTGCAGCCACGCCACTAAGTTCTGGCCATTGAGATGTAAGGGGAAGTGTCTCACAGCAGCCTCAGGGATAGTTGGTATATTACTCTCTCTGTCATTTTCTCCATCTGCCTGTGCAGAATGTGGATGCCACCATCTTGGACCACAAGGTGAAGGCCACACAGAGCAGAGCAACAAGGTAGAAAGAGCCAGGGTCCCTGTCACTGAGTGGCACCGTACCTGTCTTCAAACATCTACCCAGACATCTAAGCAAGAGGGAAATAAACATCTACCTTGTTTGAGCTACTGTTATTTTGGATTTGCAGATACTTACACCTGAACCAGGTGCTAGTACACCTGCCCAGACTCGTTAATTACTTGATTCAGCTCAAATAATAGATGTGGCATGGCCCAGGTCCCCCATCATAGGCTCTCATGGCACCCTGTCATTTTCCTTGGGAGACCTTGTCACACTGTGTGATTAGATCATTATTAATAGGTTAATGTCTCCCTCCCCATCTTGACTGGAAGCTCTCCAAGGAGGATGGACGTCTGTGCGTTCACCGTCACCTCCCAGCACCCACGCAGAGCCTGCATGTGGAAGGGGTACAATAATATGTGTGGAAGGCTGAATGGAGGCTTCCCTGGGAGGCGGGTCTTCCCACAGACAGAGCAGGTGGGGAGGGGGCACATCAGCCGCAATCCCTGGTGACAACCAGGCTGCCAGTCCTAGATGGCCCATCTGCCCAAAAGACAGTGGGAAACAGAGCAGAGGAGTCAGTGGGAACGCTCCGGATCTCTTCGACCAGGGGAGTGACTTAATAACAGCTGAGTTTTAGGATTCCTAATCTGGCGGTGCCCTGTGGGTAGCCAGCCTCCAGTGAGCCCATCGCTGTTATTCCCATGCCCTTGTGTAACACCTCCCTCCATGAATAGGGCCGATCTGGGTAACCAACAGGACACTGCAGAAATGACATATGTGACTCCTGAGACCAGGCCGTGAAGGGCCTTGAGGCTTTTGCTTAGGTTCCTGAGTCACTTGTTCTGCAGGATGCCAGCTTCTTTGTCACAAAGACACTCAAGCACCATTATAGAGGGGTCCATGTGGCAAGGCACTGCCCCAGCTGAATTGCTCCTCAGAAGCTATGGGAGATAATAAACGTTGAGAGCCCCTGAGTTGGGTAATCAGTTCCACAGCAGTAGATAATTTACATAGACTCTGTCCCCCAGCAGGTCTAGTGAAATGGAAAAGCCACGTCAGTCAGACAACACTCTAGGTGGGGTGACCCAGATGTATTGCTTAACCAGCTGGGTGCCTGAGTATGAAACGAAGGATACCAATACCTTACCAGGGGCAGGTAGCCTCTAAAATCACCACCCCAATTAGTCCACTTCCTGAATTCATACCCTGGTGCAATCCCTTCCTTAAGGGTGGGCTGGACTTACAGACTCACTTCTAATAAACAGAGTCTCTGAGAAGCGATAGCACATGGCCCCTACGACTACGTAATAAAGACCGCGGCCTCTGCTTGGACGCTCGCTCTGTCTCTCGGACCAATGTCCCTGGGCAGGCCACCTGCCGTGCTCTAAGGAAGGCCTGTGGGGAGGCCCGTGTGAGTGAGCTCACAAGTGGATCGTGAGGCCAGACAACGCCCCGGTCAGTGAACTTGGAAATGGATCCTTCCGATGACTGCAGCCCTGGTGGACAGCTTGACTGCAGCATCATGGGAAACCCTGACCCAGGGGCTCCCAGCTGAGCTGCATCCGATCCTGTGAGATACCAACTGCTTGTTGTTCTAAGCCCCTAAGTTGGGGGTAGTTTGTTATGCACCAACAGATGACAAGTACATGACCCTAAAAGCTTTCTGGGAAGATGAAGTAACGTGTACAGTGTATAGCACATAGTAGGTGCTAATTGAGTGCTTGTTGAGTGACTCAATCCATAAACAGTTGAATGTTCTACAGTGTATTATAGAATGCTCCCTGGACCCAAATGCTCATTCCCTCCACCCCTACAGTCAAACACGTCACTGAAAGTTGTTTTAAGCAGGGGAATGGTGAGGTCAGATTTGTTTTTCTGTAATAGAAGACTGGCTTGTGTCCCATGGGTGTGGCCGGTTCAGCTGTGGTCTGGATGAAGAGAGATTAGGAAATAATAATTCTTTGTCTGCTCAGAGAGGTCTTCAGGGTGACATGGGCCTCATAGAAGGTACGTCTCTGACTGAACAACTCTCCTTTCTTGCTGTAGTAAAGTGTCCTGACCAACGAGAAGATATTCATTCATTCATTCATTACCGTATTCACTGAACACGTCCTGTGACAGGTCCACTGGATGTAGAAACGAACGTGACAAACGTAAGCAAACATAAGCAAAGTGGTGCCATTACAAAAACCGGGATCGGGGTGCCAAGTCTTCGTCTGTTGAGGGCAGCACCAGAGGTCTGGGAGTTCAGGAGGGAGAGGGCGTCCCTAATTCTACCCACGGGATAAATGAGTCTGAAGTCTTTCAGTTGAAGGTGACGGAAATCATCTCAAAGCAACGCACACCGTCTCAGGCAGAAAAAGAGGAGTCCAGAGGCAGACTGGAGCCTCAGGCCCAGTTGAACCCGGGCACTTCCACGCTGGCATTGGGACTCTCCTCCCCACCCCGTCTCTGTCCCTCCTTCTGGCCCAACCCCTTGCAGGCATTCCCTCGGTGCCTGTCTGCCTGTAGCTGCAGGCTGTTGTTTTCCAGCTGAACAACTCCAGCAGATAAAGATAACCTGTTTCCAGGTGCTTCCAGCAAAGCCTTCTAGGCTTGGGTCACAGCCCTGAACAGCGGCTTCCAGAACGGAGCGAGCCGATTGGCCAGGCCTAGGCTGAGCACCAGTCCCTCGGGCCTGCAGAAGGATCAGCCTCATCCTCCACACGCAGGTGCCGATGGGAGGAGGGTGGTTTCCTAAAAAAAGTTAGAAAAGCATTGCCAAAGATGGAGAGGACGTCGGAGGCTAACTCATCAGGTTACCGTCTACAGGGAGTGAGGAAAGGCTCCTGAGCGGAGGCCTGGAGGACAAGTGGGGTTACTCAGGGGCAGGCTCGCGCTATCATCAAATGCAAAGGGCAAACTGCTCACCTCCCTTCCCCAGGAAAATACCCCCCTGGCTCCCCATACCCAAGGGGCAGGTCTACGTCCCTTGTGGCTTCTGCAGCCGTCCTTGGCCAGGCCCTGCCTCCCGGCCACTGCTCCATCCGGAATGCGCTCTCCACGCCTCTGAGCAGTTCGCCCCGTTCTGACGCCCTCCCGGGAGAGCACCCCAGAGCCACAGGTGAGGGGCCAGGTCCTACGACACTGCTCTGCTTCGGATGCCATGCTCAGGTCCCACTTGTGCTTCGGGGTGACCGGCTCTAAATGGGAGGTTCCCGGGACCCCCTCCCTGGGTTCCATTAATTTGCCGGAGCGGCTCATCGAACTCGGAGATACATTTACTCCCTTATTAGAAAGGACACGGACGAGCAGCCACACAGGGCAAGGTGCGGGGAAAGGGGAGAGGGCGGGGCGCTTCCACGCCCTCTGTGGGCAGCCGCGGTCCCCACATCTCTGCGTGCTCCCCAACCCGGAAGCCCTCTGAACCCCATCCTTCTGGGGTTGTGTGGAGGAGTCATTCCGTAGGCATGATTGATTGAATCCTTGGCCATTGGTGATTGAAATCAACCTCCAGCCCCTCTCCCCTCCCTGAAGGTAGGGGTAGGGGCACAGTCCCAATCCTCTAATTACCTGGGGTTCCCCTGGCAACCAGCCCCAATCCTGAGGGACTTCCCAAGTCATTAGTTAACATGAACTCGCGGGTATTTGTCATAAAGGGGCTTGTTAGGAATATCTAGACACCTTTATAGTTTTGTCACTTAGAAAAGCCCGAGGGTTCTTAAAGCTCTGTGCCGGAAACGGAAGGAAGACAAGTATGTGTTTCTGACCATAAATCACAGCATCGAACCCCAGGAAAACCAACCTCCCGTGGCTGCCTCGGCCACGCTGCGCTCCTGCTCCCTGGCCGTGCCCACCCAGTCTCCCTGCAGGGAGCACACCTCCTCATCCTCGGCCCTCGTCACCGAGTTGACCGCTGTGCATCCTTTAGGACGTGCTACGTGGGCCTCTCGGCTGCCCCCCTTCCCACCCCTCCAGGCTGGGTTAGACGTCTGTGCTCCACGGCCCATGATGCCTTACCACAGCATTTCCCATCCCATTCGGACTGCCGGTACGGCTGCCTCCCCTCTCGAGGGTGAGCTCCTCCGAGCGAGGTGGCTGCCTCCGTCACGTGTGCCTCCAGGCTCCAGACAAGCCCGGCAGCCCAGGGTGGGTGCCGCCTCCATGCTGCCTCTCTGAGAGCAGAGGACTGAGTTTCTCTCGTGGGGGGCGTTTCGGTGATGACTGGACAAAGACCAGGGAGACAACACGATAGTAGTGGGCAGAGAGACCCAAGGTCTCCCGAGTGAAATTTATCCAAACGGCAATCATCCCCCCAGATGGGTGCTGACTGTGGGGTCATATGTTCTCAAACCATCTTCTAGCTCAACTACTTCTCCTAGCTCCACGAGCTTCCCCCTTTCCTTCTCTTTCGTCTGGTCCGTAAGGCTGTTGGGAGAGGCTGCGTGCCAAGGTTTTCATCTTAAATCAATCCTGCCAAGGGCTGGGTGGCTTCGTCTCCTTGGTTACATCCCTTGTTTCAAAAGGGCATAAAAATCCTCTGCCCACTCCTGAAATTGGCAGGGATTTCCTGAGGAAAAGGATGTGGGAGCTCATTTTTTTGGAGGAACTGTTCCCCTCCAGGTAACAGTTAAAACTCATTATCTCTTAATTAGCATTTTTGCCTCAAAATCCCAATGCCATCTTCTGTTACTACTAGAATTAGGGGAAGCCCAGACCTTTCACCACTTTCCTAACACTTCTCTTTTCTCTGAACAAATTGGAGGGGAAGTTCTCTTCTTTTTTTATCTCAGTATAATTTAATGCTTTTTTTTTCACTATAAAAGTATAAATGAATATTTTAAAAATACAGAAAAACAAAAAGAGAGAAAGAAGCCCACTACTTAGACACCATACCATTTGGAATTCTTCCCACCTTTTCCCTGTACATAGAGTTCTTTAAAAATTATGTAATATATATACCCAAAAGTGCCTATAACACAGATGTATAAGTTAAAGAATTATAGAGTGAATGCCCATGTATCCAGCACGCAGCTTAAGAAAATAGACCATTATCAATGCCTTAGAAGCCCTGGTGTGCCCCTCCCTCCCAAGTCACCCGGAAGTAGCCATCATTTTGAATTTTCTGTGAGTCATTCCTTTTGCTTTTCTCTATAGTTTTACTGCATATATATGAGGACTGTCTGGAAAGTATCCAGCCATGTAATATGAAAAATAGAGAAATTTATGGCTGCATTTTTTTCTGAACAGCCCTCATATGTGTGTATATTTGTGCATGTGTGTGTGTGTGTGTGTGTGTGCGCGCATGTGTGTGATGTCCCAACACTGCAATGTTTTTTACCTTCATGTAACTGGAGTGCATTATTTGCAATGTATCCCTTTCATTTATTTATTTATTTATTTATTTATTTATTTATTTTGGGGTAGGTCCCTGGCTGGGAATCGAACCCAGGCCACAGCGTTGAGAGCGCTGAAACCTAGCCACTACACCACCAGGGAATTCCCCCCTTTCATTTATTATGTTTGTGAGGTTCCTTCATGTTAATATGTGCAGGTATGCACCATTCATTTTCATTGCTCCATAGTTGTCCACTGTATGGGTATACTGTACTCTAGTTTATTTATCCATTCTGCTGATGGATATGTGGATGGTTTTCCCATTATTCTTTCATTTTCAAAATATTTTATTAAATGAAATGACTAAGGACATATTTTATTGCAATAAAATATATATAGACACACAATTTACCATCTTAAGGATATTTAAGTGTGAACGTATTAAGTACGTTCACATTGTTATACAACCATTACCACCATCCGCCTCCAGAAATTTTTTCATCTTCCCAAACTGAAGCTCTGTACCAATTAAACGCTAACTCCTCATTTTTTTCTCTCCGTAACCCAACAACCACCCATCTACTTTTTGTCTCTGTGAATTTGACTCTTCTAGGTACTTCACATAAATGCAGTCATACAGTATTTATCTTTTTATGGTGGGCTTATTTTACTTAGCATAATGTCTGCAAGATTCATCCATGTGGTAGCATATGTAAGAATTTCCTTCCTTCCTTGTTAAGGCTGAATAATATTCCATTGTATGTATCTACCACATTTTGTTTACTGAAGGGGAGCAGAGTTTGCCACCCCAAAATATACCTCTTTGGGATACTGATTGTTTTAGAATGGATAATTTTAAGAAACAAGAGATATGGGAGAAGCTCTGAAAACCAAGTAGAAGTTGCCCTTTGTAAAAGGACATTTACCTCTCTAGAAAAATCTCCATCTGTAAGGGTGTTTCCCTCACTCTACCAGGAAGAGGAAGATAGCTACATCTCTAGAATCATCTCTAGAAATTGTTATCAATGGAGAAGTCATGGACCTGAATCAGCAGAGCAATCTTACTCTTGTTTGCTGTGTTCCTACTGGTTACCTCCATAACTGATGCTTCACCCCCAACATCTTCTTTTATCTTTAGCTGCAGGTAATATTTAAGGCGATGGTTTCTGCCATTTTGGCAAGTTACTCAGTGTTCTTGGGTCATTCCCATGTATACAGGAGGTACATGTGTGGGGGAGGAAGAAATTTTTCTCTACCCTTCTAGGTTCTTTCCACTGGTTTAATAATTAAATCTCCTTGAGACAGATTAACAAGAGAAAATAACCACATTTAATTACATATGTTTGTATGTGAACTCTACAAACATGAGAGAGTCAGAGACCTCAAATACAGGAGAGATTCAGAGACAAAAAGGGAGCTATTATGTATGGTATTCTGAGCTAAGGATGAGGTAAGGCACCTTGGGGACTCAGAGGGGAGGAAAGTCATTGCAGGATAAGAAGAGCAGATGTTCAGTGATTAGAAATTTGCCCTGTCCCATAGATAGGTCATAAAATGTTATCTCTGGTAATAACTCTTAATATGGGCAAGGTCTCATATTTAAATTCCTTAAGGGAGAGGTAAAAGTTTCTCATGAGCCCTCAGGGACTTGTTTGCCTTCAGCTTAAAATAATTCACATGCCAAAGTGGCATATCTTTGCGATGTCTGTTCTGAACTCCTTCCCATGTTATTAAATTGCCATTTGTTTTTCTCCTGCTAATCTTTCTCATGTCAATTTGATTATTAGGCCACCCAGAAGAATGCTGAAGGATAGTGGAAAATTTTTCCTCTCCCAACATCATCCATTCATCTGTTGATGGACACTTGAGTTGTATGACCCTTTTGGCTCTGGGAATAATGTTGCTATAAACATGGGTATACAAATATCATTCAAGTCCCTGCTTTCAGTTCTTTTGGGTATATACTCAGAAGTGGAATTACTGGATCATACGGTAATTCTATATTTAATTTTGAGGAAGCACCATATTGGTTTCCACAGTGGCTGCACCATTTATATTCCCATCAACAGAGCATAAGGGTTCCAATTTTTCCACATGCTCACCAACACTTGCTATTTTCTGGTGTTTTTGTTTATTTGCTTGTTTGTTTTGTTTTATTTTAAATAACAGCCATCCTAATGTCTGTGTGAAATTGCTCCAGGATTTTTAATAAGCAAAACAGTTATGACCTTTCCAGTACATATACCCTAGGTCACGTGTACATGAGTTTTTCTAGTTTTTTAATTAAGAATGGATTGCTGGGTCACATGTGTGCATTACTTTCCAATGTGGCAGTACGATGTACGCTGTCATCAAGGTAGATAGTCATTCTACTTGTTTCACATTTTAACACTTATTGCCAGACTTGTAATTTTTACCAGTTTGGTGGGTGTGAAAAGGTATTTCAGTGTGGCTTTATTTTGCATGCTCATGAGTAATTACAAGATTAAGCATCTTGTCATAGGTTTCTTGGTCATATTTCTCTTCTCTCATGTAAAATATCTGTTTATTGTCACTTCATTTCTTTTGATGATCAGGAGTTATTTGAATTTTATCAAATGCATCCATCTTTTTCTTTGTGGTTGTACTTTCTGTATTTTGCTTAAGAAATCTGTCTCTACCTGAGAGCATAAAGAACTCGATATTTTCTTCTAAGGGTTTTACCCCCAGATTTGTTGAGGTATAACTGACAAATACCATTGTGTAAGTTTCAGGTATACAATGTGATGATTTACTATGAATATGTAATATGAAATGATGATCACAATCAGGTTAGTTAACACATCACTTCACACCATTACCATTGTGTGTGTGTGTGTGTGTGTGTGTGTGTGTGTGTGTATGGTGAGAACATTTAAGATCTACTCTCTTAGCAAGTTTCAAGTATAAAATACAATATTGCAAATATAGTCACCGTGCTGTACATTAGATCCTCAGAACTTATTCACCTGTGACTGAAATTCTGTACCATTTGATCAACCCATTTCTCCCACCCCCAGACTCTGTCAACTGCCAATCTACTCTGTTTCTATGAGTTCGGTATTTTTTAGATCCCACCTATAAGTGAGATCATGAAGTATTTGCCTTTCTCTGTCTGACTTATTTCACTTAGCATAGTGTCCCCAAGTTACATCCATGTTGTCACAAATGGTAGGATTTTCTTCTTTTATGGCTGAATGATTGATTCTTTTAAGAGTTTTCAGGTTTTTCTTTCACATTTAAGGCCTTGATCCACCTGGAATTAATTTGCATGTGTGCTAAGGGGCATTGTCTCCCCATTTGAATCTCCTGTTTTCCCACTTTACACATGACCCCGCAATTTTGTTCTTAATCATACAACTAGAAGAACTCTTGCACATGTGCACTGAGATACGTACTAGCTGTTACGAAATCCTGGAACTGTGTTACTGGTGATCTGTGATACAACACTGCGGGGGAGGAACCTTTCTCCCGTTTTATAGGTGAGCATGCCGAAGCTCAGAGGAGGGCAATGAATCCTCGGAGACCCCACAGTTAGGAAGTACAGACAGAATTCGAATCCACATTTCTGGATCCCAGGCCATGTAGTCACCCTGTACCTTGCCTTGCTCACCAAGTGCCAAAGCCTCAGCTTAATCCAGTGTAACATGCAAATAAGCCTGGGAAGGGTGACCCACTGCTCTGAGCTCATCCTCACTGCTTCTGTGGGGGTGACAAAGAGTGACTGAAATGGATATCGGGGAGAAGGTGAAGGTCAAAGAGCAGCCCGGAGTAAAAGAGAAAGTGTGTTCCCAGGCGCTTTGCATCTAAGGTTGCGCCCAGGGAAGGTGGCCAGGGGTGGGGGCGGGAGTGGTGAGGTGTCTAATGAGGAGGAGGGGGAGGGTGGTGGTGAAGTAAGGGCTGAGGGTGACAGGAGGGGTGATGGAGGAAGTGAGTAGCACCAGGAAATAAGCATGCTGAAACCACCCCAGAAGCATCGTCAGACTATTCCTGGCATTGATTAACATTTTAAAAATAGTAATAATTACATGTTAAAATTTCTCTGGACCACTCACTTGGCCATTCAATCACTCCAATAACCCTGAAAAGTGGTTATTATGATTCTGTTTGACAGGGAAGAAACCGGAAAGAAACTCAGAGAGCTAAGGGAACTTGCCCAAGGACTGTCAGCTAAGATGACAAAATCCCAAATACGTGATAGGTCTGCCCGGTGCCCAGCCCTCCCCCTCACTGTGGCCTCCACTCGAAGGTCATTTCACAATCATCTTCATTCCTCCAACTGTGGCTGAATAATTTGAGGACCATAGGAAGATCATAGCTGTTCTGCTGGATGTAAAATATCCCAACACTGAATTTAGGAGAAAGACCTGCTAATCCTGGCCCTGGCCGGATACAGTATTAAACCCCGCTCCATGTTCTGGGCACCCAGGACCTGTGTGCTTCCTGCCTAAGTGTTCCCAAGTTCACTTCTAGAACCTGCATAGACCTCTTTCTGGGTCCTAGGTCTCAAGGAAACCTAGGGCTTGGGGTGACCAAGCGTCTGCATTTGAGTGGGGGGGAGTGGGCAGAGCAAATGCAGGCTGGGGTGTCCCCACAGCTGCCCCGAAGCTGGGTCAGGGTCAGGGGGATAATTATTTTTTAAATGTAAAATTAATACAATCTAGAGAAGAAATTAATTGTTCAAAGAGTAGGAAATAACATAGTTTCTCGTGGGTACAAGGGAGACCTCGAGTACACTGAAGGACAGCAGTGTCCCACCTTGACCATCAGCCCCCCGTTTGTGTTGCCAAATGTTCAGTCCCCTTAATTGTGGTCTTGCCAAGTGGGAAATGCCAGGAAGGACAAGAAGAAAGGAAAGGATGCCCGGTGCTTGGAGAGCAAGAGGAGAGTTTACAGGCAGAGCTGGGGCGGGGGGTGAGGTGGAGAGAGGGGCTCTGGGGAAGGAACGGGGGTGGCTACATGGAAGTGGGCAGCCGCCCTGCACCCTGCGCAAGGTAGGGTCCTCCTCCATCTCTACAGGAAGCCAGCAGTAAAGGCCGTTATTGAGACTTCCATTGGGGGGACCAGATCCTCCATACTCTCTACGTGTGTATTTCATAATAAAGACATTGACGACAAAACCCACACATTTGGCAATACTTCAGTTTGGGGGCAGATGGTCAGGCTATGCTGAGAGTGGCCCCAGCTCAGGGCACAGCAGCCAGGCGGGGGGGTGGGCAGGGGTAGTAACATGTCTATGCAGTTTCCCTCCTCCCTCCCTCCCTCCTTTCCTTCCCTCCCACACCCCCTTTCTCTCTTCCTCCCTCCTCTCTCTCTCTCTCTCTCTCTCTCTCATCTATCTACCACCTACTCACTTCTCCTACACAGAAGGGATTATACTGTTCTGCAACCTAACTTTGAAACTCACTACTATCTCTTGAACAGCTGCCAGCCCGTGATCACCTATCACATCTCATCCAAAGGCTGCAGCCATTACAGGCCTATTCTTGAGGGTTGAGAAGCTCTCGTGTCCACGGTGGCTTCTGTCGTTGGAAGGGCGCGCCATCCATTCACTCATGTTTTGTAAAAGTGCCTTTACTGGATTCTTAAGTAGCCTCCCATTTGTCAGCTCTCACCACAAAGGCCTGGTCCTGCCTCGTCTGCCTGGGGGCCCCTGAGCCAAGCCTCTGGCACACAGCAGGGCTCAGGCATGGACACAGAGTGAGTGAGTGGCAGAATGGCTTTTCCTGGGGCAGGGGATCCAGCCACAGCATGATTTGATCCAAGGCTGCTCGTGCCCCGATCCAATCATGAAAGAATTTCTCCATCCATGAAAGAAGGAAGAAATAGATGAGCAATTAAATGCCTGAGTCCAGAGTAATGATGAGTAAGGAATGCTGGGAAAGGGCGTGATGACAAGGCCCTGAAAGCATCTGAAAGCTCGTGGAGCCGGGGAGAGTGGCCGGGCGGGTGGGGCCTGACTATTGGCGGAGCTGCCAGGCCCCTCATTCCTGCCCCGTTAGCTCATCGTGAGCCCGCTGAGAGCAACGCTAAGTGTCATTGCGTGCCCTCCCCTTGGCTCACCCCCTTTGGAGAGGAGATGAAGGGACCTGGGGAAGGGGTGCCCTCTGGGTGGGTTCTCAAAGTGGGAGAATGCGGCCTGCGAAATGGGGTAGAAGGGATGAGACACGAGGCGACGGAGGGGACAGATCGAAGGCGATCCCGCCGGCACCATGCAGAGGACAGAACCGGGTACACAGTCACCCCCAGTAAATCCAGGAGGACGTCGCTCGGGGGACCTATTTTTCCTCCGGAATGTCAGCTCCCTGCAGCAGGGACGCTCTGTCTGTCCCTGCCGTATCCCCAGAGCCTCCGCGCAGTTGCCGAGGGCATGAGCGGATCCGTTACGTGAGGTCCGTGGTCCGGCAGGAGGCCCAGCGGGGCAGTTCAGGGCCCGGCGCTCGGTGCCGCCAGCCGCCGACTTCCCCGCCTGCCCCACGCAGCCCCGACGGCAGTGACCACGCAGGGCAGATGACGCGGCTGACACTTCTCTAAACGCTCCCCTAGGCCAGCGGAATCCCCAGGGCCTGGCTCATCAGGACGAGCAGCTGACTTGGGGCCCCGCGCGGCCCACCTTCCCGTTAGCAGAGTGCCGGTCAGCAGCAGGCCGGACCCCGAGGTGCTGTTTGGGGAAGGGGGACAAGAGACACTGCCTGCTCCACTCCCTGGAGCAGGAAATGAGCCCTGGCCTGTCCCATTCCACCATCTCTCCGTGTCTAAAGGTCCCTTCTCTCCTGCTTCACCCTAGGAGGTGATCAGCCTCTCTGCAGTGAGTCGCAGCAGTATCAGCTAACTGCTAGGGGTCAAGTTCATAGGCCATGTGAGGATAGTAATGACCAGCTCGTGGGCTAAACGAAATGATTTTATTTTCACTTCCTCTAAAGGAAGTGAAGTTGTTTCTCAAACATTCTGCCCTTAGACGTGGCTGGCCCTTCGCATAGGCTGTTCCTCAGTTTGAAATGCCCGTCCTGGCTGTCTCCACCTGATGAACACTCACCCTTCAGCACTCAGCTCCTCTGTCACCTCCTCTCAGAAGCCCTCCCCTCGTACCCGAGACAATGCAATCACAGCCTTCCAGGGACCCCCACAACCGTCATTGGGTCTGTGTGTCCCTCTGCCCCTGAGCGGTGGCCCCTCCAAGGCCCCAGGCTGTGACACTTTGCCCTCCTTGTCCTGTGTGTCCACCTCCACGCCCTGCACGCAGAAGGAGCACGGTAAACGTTGGCTTCTCCCTCTCAATTCCTTGACACAGGGGCACTTTATCTCTTGTATGCCCCTCATTCCTTGTCTTCGCATAATCATGGTCTTTATCCCTAGAAGAATGCTCATCAGAGCACAGGAAGCAGTGACCTTACCTTCCGGGTAACAGATGGGAGGCGGTCGGTTATTTGCCCGTAGCACCCACAGTTACGCCCGGCAAGAAATCCTCAGACTCGGCAGGAGGGAGCACTCGGAAGGCACGGGGTGGGGGAGGGGCTGGAATGAACATTTTTCTGAGCGCCCACATGTGCCAGGTGTATGTTTCATTAACTCCCCACCACAATCTAGTGAAGTGAATATTACGACCCCCCCTTTTCACAGACAAAGAATGAAGGATGAAGTCACTTGCCTAAGGTCGCACAGCCAGTACGTGGCAGAGCGGGGATTTGAACCCCATCGTCCCAGTTCCGTCAGCTGGATGGGGAAGGCCATGGTGTCCTTGCAGTGTGAGAGAGTGGGGGAAAGCAAGCAAGAGCTTCCAGGGGAAAAGGAATGGGATACGTCTGCCCTGGGGATCAGACCTATACCCCTGGGCACGGACTGTCCCTGCCTTGTAGACGTCCCACGTCAGGGCTCCTGGGGACAGATGTCTGCTGGCATGTGGAGCCACTCCAGACACCTCCAACGCATTGAACCACTTTCTCTTTAGACAGCGCTGCTTTTCAAGTAGCTTCTCCCTTTTTTTCTAATATTGATCCTGCCCTCAACACCTCCCTCTGGGTCCCTGGATCTGACCCCCCAGGATTGTGCAACAATCCAGGAACCTGCAACTTCTCAATAATGCTGAACGGGTGAAATTTCCCAGTAATCACCTCCCCCGCCTGACTAACACTTTCTGAGCTTGGCAATGCAGTGTCCTATTTTTAAGGAACCCAGTCATTTGGTTTAGATTCTTTGTTTTATTTTAATGACCTTCTGAATCATTCATTTTTCTGCTCTTGAACTGATTCACTCTCAGCCACTTCCCTGTATAAAAATCCAACCCCTCCTTTAAGACTCAGCACCAGCAACCACCTTCTGAAAATGATCCTCCCCCCATGCCCCGCCCCACGCCGGGAGGAAGTAGTATTCCCCTCCTCCCTCTGCACCATTCACCGGGTAGTGATTCTATTGTCACCATCATTATTGTAACAATAAAAATGACACACCAGCCACTAGAGTTGTTTCTTATTATGACCTTCGGAAGAAAGTAATTATTATTTTACAGACAGTGAAACTGAGCCTCAAGGGGCCTGAACCTCTTGCTCAAGGTCCCACAAAGTAAGGGAAGAAGCCGAGATGCCAGGCCGGCCTGGCTAGACTCCAGACGGAGGGACTTGAGTGGGAGCTATGTGCGCGGGGCTGCCTGGCTCTCGCTGTGATGATGGCGTTGAGGACGGTCGCCCTCCCCTCCCCAGCCCGGAAGCTCCGTGAACTGTTTGTTCCCTATTGCACTGTACGCAATACACGTCTGCACCGAACAGCTGATGCTCCACAGATGCTGAAAGATGGCTGGAGAACTTCTCGTTCCTTCTACAATGTTAGCCACTCCAAGCTTTGCACAATTTTGCAACGTCAAGAACGTGGTAGCAAAAACAATTGATGCCCGCTGAGTGAAGGGAAGTAAGGGATGGGCACAGGCTGGGAAGATTCCAGGGCGCATATTTTCTAGCCAACAATCTTAGACAGGAAATTTAAAAAAAAATTCTCTAGCTCAGGACCAGTGCTGCCAGACAACACCTCCTCACCACAATTTTTTGGGTTGAAACAACAAAATCTTAAAGACTAAGGGTTCCATTTAAGTTCACTCACACACCTCTAATGGGTGTCCACTGGGGGCCAGGCCCTGTGCTCACAGTCTAGTGCTAGAGATGGCTGTGCCAGTAACTCACCAGGTGGAGGTCTGTGGGTGCCCACCTGCACACCACTCCTTCGGGGAGACAAGCTCCCTACTGCCCTGACCATGGGCAAGTGTGGGGCCTCAGCTCTTTGGTTTGGGGTTTGGGGCCCAAACTGCAAGCTTCACCTTTGGGTAGGAACAGTCCATCTGGGAAACAGTAGGGCCCAGTGGTTAATCCCAGCCTCTGGTACCAGGCTGCATGGGCCGGAGGGTCTGCTGACAACCAGCCATATTTAACGGAGCACTCAGTGCACACCTAGCACTTCCTCTCCCGTTCCCAATCCAAAGATAAGGTGGAGCAGAGCATCCCGACTTGACAGATGGGGAAACTGAGGCCCAGAGACATGAAGTTAGTTGCAGGAGCCGGTGGAAGGAACATTTAATTGTCACGTCAAGGGAACCACACCTGTGGGTAGACCAACTGACCCTCTTTCTCTCAAGAGCTTCTTGACTCTTGGATTTGGCCAGAAGGTCAAGGAGCCCTGACCTACTTTCTGTCATGGTCAAAAATGGGACCCAGACCACTTGATGGCAAAGCAATGATATAGCACCAATAATACCAGCAGCAAACACTGACTCAGAATTCAGTGTGTGCCCAGCACCACGTGCGCTTTATGGGTTTCATCTGTACTCTTCCCAGCGCAATAGTTAAGGGCATGGACTCTGAGGCCAGATGGAATGGGTATGAATCTCAGGGGTGCCACTGACGGGCTGTGTGACCACAGGTGAGTTACTTTACCTCCCCGGGCCTCAGTTTCCTCATCTAAAAAGGAGGGCCGATGCCAGCGCCCTGCATACTTCCCAGCACACAGTAAGTGGCATGTAAATGCTGCCGTTGCACGTTCCAGAATCTAACACCAGCTTCCTGTTCCTTTGGCCAACGAACGGTGAGTATTCAGAAAAGAAAACTGACAGAAGAGAGTGGCTCGTGTTTCAGAGCTGCAAGCCGAAAAGGGAAGAAACTTTTTCCATGAAGAAAAGATCAGGGTGGCCAGGCATGGTCTCCATTTACAAATGGGGGATGAGGGGCTCCGAGAGAGAATGCCTGCAATCACACAGCCAACAAGCTGCAGGAGGAGGATTTGCACTCAGATCTGTCTGATGTCGCATCTCATGTCCTTCATCCCAAAGCCAACATGACCAGTCTCCGTGGTCACAAGAAGATCTGGGCCCGCATGGAAAATGGACAGTTGCTCTCCTGCTGAGCAAGGGCGGAGGAGAGCCTGGTGGCGCAGGGGTGACGGCCCGCGGGGCGCAGCCTGCGCCCGGGCCACGGCTTCGGGAGTGACGTCAGGCCCCCACATCTGGCCTCTGGACTGCTGAGGCCCCAGAAGACAGGCCTGAGTCTCTGCTTCTCCTTTCCTGACACAGCCCAGGAGGTGCCATTGAGAAAAGTCCTGGGCTTTCTAGGCTCTCCTGGACCAACCCAGGGGGTGACGTGCGGGCTGGGCAGTCTCCACCCCTGGTGTGGACGCCGGGTCAAAAGGAGGAAGCCTCCGGGATGGATCCCTGGCTGGGCCGCCGGGGCCGGGGCCTTGGTTTCCTCATCTGGGCAGGAGGCTCCCATTCCTCCTTGGCAGGCTCTGGAGAAGGGACAGCAGGCGGAATACCCACCTGCCGGTGGGCGTCCAGCCAACGCTCCTACCCGCCACCTGAATCGACGAACCAGCCAGCGGCCTGCTGCCCGGAGTCGCGCACAGCGTGTGTGCAGCCAGCGGTCCTCACCTGGCTGACCCTGGCGGAGGCACCGCACCTCACCTTCCTCCTCTGGTTCCAGTTTCCCCTTTGCTCCAAGCAGAACCAGGACTGGCTTCTTCCACTCACCAAACTGCAGGAGGGGCGAGGAGGAGCTCCGTGTTTTCGCCCTGGCTCCTGCCCACGGATGGGGCCTCACCTGACTCATCTATGCTTGTGCTGCTTCCCCCTGGGAAAGTCTGGGACTAGCTTGTGGTGACATTAGTGAGTCATATGGTCCCAGAGGGAACAAAAGCCCAGGTCTTCCCAAGGCCCCCCTCTGCTGGGAGAACGAGTCGCCCTCCTCCTGAGGGTGCTCCTTGCCTGGGTCCTCCACAAGCAAACAGCAGCTTCCACTTTTCCTTGCTCCTGGGGTGGGGGAAAGGTGAGTCTCCAAGGGCAGACAACTAATTTCACAAACTCATCCTAGAGCAAGTGTTATTACTGCCTACCTCGTTGCTGAGTATCACTACGGTCACCTTCGAAGTGCCCCCTTGGGAAGCTAGGCACCGATGCCAGCGCCTAGTCCACCCTTCAAAGCAGTTTTGGAACTCTTTTTCTGGAGTGGCCGTCAGGGCTGTCATCGTCCCCCAAATCTGACAATTAAGTTTGCAAACTTGCCACCTGCGCTTACATTGGCAGCACGGCACAAACACCTTGGAAAGGTATTTGGAGCCACAGCCACGCCCCCTCACCTCTTTCTCTGCCTGGCTGCATCTCCAACTCGTCTCCCCCAAAGTGGAAAAACACCCCAACCTCCACAATCTGCTAGAATGCTAAGAAGTACCCGTGTACCCTTGATGATACAACGAGCCGGGCACTAGTGACTGATCGCTGCTTAGATAAACCATATGGCCGCAATTTCCTGCAAAGCGAAGGCTGTCCTGGGCCGCTCAGGAGATGACGAACGTGAAGCGTGGGTGATGGCCCCGTGGGATAATCCCCTCCCTGGGTTTCCCTGAGGACCTGGGCCGTGGACGGGCGCAACCATCTGGGGATGGTATGCTTGTTCCCACGCGAGGGCTCCGCTCGTCCAGAGCCAGACCTGCTGGAGGCCGGCCCCCGGCTACGCGGAGCTCGGCTGTGGGCCCAGAGTAACCGGCCGGGAATCCTGCGTGTTCAGAGAGAGTCACAAAGCCCGAGCACAGCTCCGATGCCTCAGCGGGACGATCAGAGTCAAGGGAGGTAGAAGCAGGATATCCTCCGAGGCCCTCATCTCAAACGGTGTGACATGGGCTGAGTCACGTCCCCCACTCTGGGCTGCAGGTTTATTTTATTAGTAAAACAGAGATAATTCCCACCTCACAGGGCTGTCGGGACCTGGGCACGACCGAGTGATGACGGGCCTGGGTCTTGGGTCCCAAACCCAGCAGAATGAGGCCAGCCCGTCCCATGAGACCCGCTTGCTCACCGTTATGGTCACGATCCCTCCGCATGGGGATGCTGGGAGAATGGAAGGAGATCATCGTTAAGGTGTCCATGGCCGGCGACTGACCACATCTCGTAACTGGTCGCCACTAGCATGTCAATCACCGAGTTCCATCAATGCTGGCTACTGCGGGGAGGATAAACAGAAAACACGAAAACAGAACCCCATCAAAGGGACAGCAGCGGGGACTGTCATCTAATTTTGTTTTACCCCAGGGGACGTGGAGGCTCACGGAGGACGCTCAGCCCGAGTCACTGCGAGCTCATTTATCCTCGCCCAGCGCTCCCGGCTGGCCCTGTTTCACTTAGCAGACCGGGGCCATTCAGAGTGCGGGCATGCATGGACCTCAGTTTCTCCCTGGGAGGTGGGAACGAAGGGGTGCAGGCTGACTGGAGGCATCCAGAAAGCACCGGAGGGGATGAACAGCAGCAGCTGGGCAATGCCGGCGCCTTGCAGAAGGCTCCGCTGCAGCGAGCCGAGGTGACAGCCCTGCTCCCTGCTCTCAGACGCAGCCGTGTGTGCGTGAGCAAGTGTGTGGCTCAGAGACAACCACTGGAGAGAGTAACGTCAGCCACCACCCACCTGGTGAGCATGGCGTGTGGGCCAGGCCCTGTGCCCAGTGATGTGCCTCTCACGGATCTTCCCGGCACCCAGCAAACCGGGCTCAGAGAGGCTAAGGCACTGGTTCAGGGACCCCCAGCTCGTCCGGGTGGAGCCAGAACTTGAACCTGTGTGGCCCAAAGCCTGGGCCCCTCCACAGCACCCTGATGGGCCATGCCTCATGCCTGTGTCACCCTTCTCAGGGCTTTGCAGTGCTCACATCTGTGACCTCAAGGTCAACTCCTGCACAGCCCTCTCAGGCTCGACGTGTCCCTGCCTGGGCCTAGCACCTAGGAGGGTGTCATTTGCTCAACTGGTATATCTTAGTCTGACGTCATGCCTGAGCTGAGGCAGGGACAGGTGACAGTGAGGGTAAGGCCAGGCGTGGGATTGGTCATCACTGGGCATGTGGCCTTGGCAGGGCAGGAACCAGCCTGTCCACGGCCTCACCCTCCCATGCACGGGATGGGGACAGAGTGCTTCTACAGGAATGCTTGGCTGGGCGAGGGAGGGGGTGGCGGAGATTCTGGCCTCTGCTCTGTGCCTGATGCAGTCACCTTGGCCAGCCTCTGCCCTTCCTGGACCTTCATCTTTTCCCTGGAATGATGGGGCCAGGGTGAGAAGGGTGGTTTTCTAAGCCCATTCAGCCGGCCGAGATGGTACAGTTATGACCTGCCTGAGAACCCCGGCCCAGCCCGAGTCAGGCTCGGCTCTGTTCGGAGCATCAGGGGTGGCCTGCCCACAGTCCAGCCCCTCTCAGGTCTTAGGTTGTGTCTCAGATCCTTGCTCAGGCCACATGCTGGGTCACAGAGTGACACAAATGTCCCTGTGTGTCCCTCCCTCGAGCTGACAACCCCTGCCTCCATCCTGACTTGGGAAAGGTCTCCTTTGGTCTGTGTCCTGGGGGAGCTGAATAGCATCAAAACAAAGACACTGGCCCGTGCTCTTCAAAGTCCCTTTGCAGACGTTCTCTTACTTCAAATGAATAAAATTCAAAATCTTGAATTAATAACTCAGAACAACGGTACCACTTGGGAGCTGCAGGTGAAGGGGCCTTTCTAACATGCTTCTAGTCTTCACGGCGACCCTTTCGTAGTATTGCTGTAACTACGACCGCTCTTTGCGATGAGGAGATGGAGGTTCTGAGAGGTAGAGGCCACAGAACTGGGAATGACGGAGCTGGAAAATGGGGGTGTCTCATATGGGCCCCGGTTACTTCCTCTCCATTGTTGCAGTATCAGCTCTTCTTTCATTCAGAGCACCTACTGGGTGCCCGGGCGCACAGTGTATGGGCCAGGCCTGCTCCCTGTGGGGCACGGTCCATACACATCCCACGAGGGGGTGTGCTGACTCATCAGAGGCAAAATGAGGCGTCTCTCGGCCCCAGCTCTGGCACTTACCAGCTGTGTGACCGTGGGCCACGAATGTCCCCTCCTCTCTGTCCCACGGCTGTAAAATGGGCCCGGTGCCGACTTCTGCCTCATTGGCTCGTTGGGGAGAATTCACAAGGAAAGGCACAGCCAGCAGTTATGACAGTGCCTGGCCCAGAGGTGTCCGGTGCCTTGTCAAAGTGTCATTACTCCATCCACAGGCGTGCTCTGCAAAGCTACTGTCATTGTCACCCCCATTGAACAGCCGAAGAAACAGAGGTTCTGAGGGGCCAAGTCTCTTAAGCCATAGGATGTCTATATCTATATATCTATATATCTATATCTATCTATATCTATCTATCTACATATCCGGAGGCCGCAGAGTAACAGGTCAAGCAGAAATGGGGCCCTCAAGGGTCCCAGACCCGTGTCCCCTCCCCCTCGAGCCCCATGGCCCCTGGGACCCTTTCCTTCTGGTTCTGAGTCAGCTCCCCAGGAACCAGAGGACCCCCTGAGGTGAGAAGGGAGGCCCAGGAGATGAGGGGTTAAGCAGGTTGCTGGCACTGCAGCAGAAACTGCAGGAAGTACAAGGCTGAGAACACTTCTAAGAAAGAGGGAGGCAGGGAGGGACACACGTGTCCCAGCCTGGGGGCCAGAGGTCAGCCTGGCTCCTGGCCCAGAGGCCAGCTCTCTGGGCGGCCCCAGCCTCCAGCCCCGCTGAGCTCAGCCCACGTTCATGGTTAAGGCCAGCAGTGAGGCTGCACCCCACCTCCATCCAGATCCTACTCCAGGCTCCCGGAGGGTGCCTGCAGCTGAGGCCCAGGGCGAGTGGCCAGGGTTGAGGGAAGCCCTGCGCCCCCCTCACCATCCGGGGCCTCTGACCGCACCACAGGGCCTGTGCCGCGGGGTCGGGCTCGAGGTCCAGCCTGCTCTGCCCCCTTCTCCGGGAACTCCAGTCATGTGCCCACTAGCTAAGAGCCCCAGTGTCCTTGTCTGTAAGTGGGGGAAGTAATAGCAAGGCCACCTGGAGGCAGGTGAGGCTTTCATCTCTCTGAGCACCTGGCACGGAGCAAGTGTCCCCGTAACACCAATTTCTGTTCTTATAGGTGGGACACAGCTGCTGCTGCTGGGACCTCAGCATTCTTAGGGCTGGGGCTGGGGATACCTTAGTGGTGTCCTGTGCTCTAGGTTTCCTGGGGCTCTCATTTTGGTCACAGACATTATCAGGACCCCTGCTCCGGGTCTGGCAGGGACACTACCAGGCAGAGTCCCTGACCACAGGCTGGCTCTGTGGGCCAGAGGGTGCTGTGGGACCTGAAATTCAGGGGTCTGTGTGGCTTAGGAATGGCACCCCAGGTACCCTAAGCCTGGCCTTGGTGTCCTCAGCAGCAGCAAGGGTACTCTGATACGGCCCTCACAAAGGGCAGTCACGTTAGATAATGCAGCCCTTGGTGGGCTCTCTATACCCAGAGGCCTGGAATTTTCTCTGAAACACCCAGAGGCTGGGCCAGCTGGCTGTGTCAGACTGAGGTCACCAGGATGACTCAGCCCAGGACCAGGACCCACTGGAGTTAAGAGGCTGGACTCCTGAGGGGCCGCTGGCTTAGGAGCCTAGGACCCCACAGCCCTCGGCCCCAGGGCCTGCTGCAGTCCCTGCTCCTCAGTTACCCCGGCCCATGAGGAGTCCGGGCTGCCAACCCAGAAGAGGCCCGGGGACTTTTGAAGGGATTTTGGAGGGCTGAAGCGGGTAGCAGGCGGCTCAGCTCTTGCTGGCTTCGCCTCACTGACTTAGCCCCCACCTTGACTTTTCCTTCCCGCTAGCTATTTTGGGGCGTTTTCTGTCCCTTGAATAGGTAACGAAACAGGAAGCGAAAGAAGGACACATGTGGCTCCTTTAATTGCCGGCGTGTCCTTTTCTGTACTATTAACTCTTAAAATGAGACGTGCTTGGAGTGAAAATAATGGCAGTTTATCCGAGAGAAAAATAAGCCCAAGTGTCTCCCATTGTGTTCATTTCTACAGAAGGAATTCTATAAACACTTACCCTCATTCTGGAATTTGGTGAGTGTGAGTGTGCATGTGAGTGCGTGTGTGTGCGTGTGTGAGTGTCTGTGCATGTGAATGTGTGTGCGTGTGAGTGTGCATGTGTGTGTGTGCATGTGAGTGCGTGTGTGAGTGCGTGTGTATGCCTGAGTGTGCGTGTGTGAGTGTGTGTGCGTGTGTGTCCATGTGAATGTGCGCATGAGTGTGCGTGTGAGTGTGGGTGCATGTGTGTGTATGTGAGTGTATGTGTGTGTGAGAGCGTGTGTGTGCATGTGAGTGCGTGCGCATGTGAGTGCGTGTGCGTGAGTGTGTGTGTGCATGTCTGTGAGTGTGTGTGTGTGGGGGGGGGGTCTGGAGAGGAAGCTCTTGTTCACCTTGTGTCCCCAGCGTCCTGGATGGTGTGGTTGGCGACGTGTGTCAATACCTGCCGCATAAAGGAACACGAACAGGCAGCAGTTTGTGAGTCACCGACTCCAGGCCCTGGGCTGAGAGGTCACTGACTTGGCCATATTCTGGCCCCTTAGAGCCCCCTGTAGGAGGTGTCCCTGCCTCTCCCATCCCCAGGTGAGGAAGGGAGGTTCAGAGGCCAAGGAAGTTGGGGTGGGGAGTGGCATGGTCACAGTCACCCTGTATTTTGCCTGTCCTTCACTGCCCAGCACCCTGTCCCCTAGGAGCTGACCTCCTGCTCTTGGGCTTCCCCTGAAGGGCAGGCAGGTGCCTGCTTAGCCTGGCTGCCCACGGGCCACGAGACGGACAGCTGTGACCTTGACAGAGAGCCTGCACTTCCCCTCTGTGGGCCTGCAGCATTAGGGGGAGAAAACAGTGATCCTGACACTAACCAGCGGGTTTGGTGCTTGCTGTGTCACTGCGCTTCAACTTTGTACTGTGAGCTCATCGCGTCCTCACACTCCCAAGTGAAGTGAGTCCTATTATTATCCTGTTGATGACACACGTCCTCGCTGTCACTGCTCTGCCTGCTCGGCCTCCATGCCCCTGCTCCACTCAGACGAGGCAGCAGGTCCTCCCAGTGCCTTCCGGGGCGCTCGGGGTCTGGCCCATGCCTGCTCCGCCAC
>PVJL010011607.1:0-41763 GCA_004026885.1 Lyroderma lyra
TAAATAAGGGTTAAAAGTGCTAGGTATATTTAGTTAACATTTTGGGGTATTTTATTTGTTAAGTTAATAAGAAAATGAATATTGTAATTTAATTTCATAAATAAGGAATGGAGACACAGAAAGGCAAAGAGAATTTCCTATGGTCACAAAGGAAGATGGTGGCACTTTTCCAATATATTTGATTTTTCCCTTCTTGCTAGACTACGCTTCATTTAACCAGCTAAAGTACAGCAAACTCTGGGCCTTGCTCACATAATTTTTTTCTTTTTCCAAAAATGGTGTGAAAGTACTCACTGAAGTATTAAAGTTGGGCATTGAAGCCAGATGTGTACAGATGGCAGACTATGTGTGAACAGCCTTAACAATTTCTTGCAAGGTCAATAGAAGGCTGTAGGGAATTTATTTGATATTATATTCAAGTCTGTGAGCTCTCCAGGCACAGTAGGAGGGAAGAACTCCCTGGCCTTCCCAGGAGAACCCAGTTTAAGTGAAAATACATGTTTCTGTGGGTTAGTGAGGGATCCGAAAATAAAAGGTAGTTGGTGCTAATACTTGCATTCTCCATTTCTTGCTGTCAGTTAGCCATGCACTTGCCCCCATCAAACTTGCAGATTCATAGGTGCACAAAGGGAGAGATACAAAATTGTTCATTATAACATTGTCATAACTGGGAACAGAGAAAACAAATGTCCTGTCCATCAGTAGAGTTGTGGACAATCGTGATTTATTCATCAAATGAGAATCCTTAAGGTAGTTAAAGTAAATGAATTTAGATCTATATGAATCATTAAATCTCAAAAACGTAATGTGGAAAGAAATCAAAGTAAATAGAAGTTGTTGATGCCTTTTGACACCATCCATTTTTGGTTGTGTAGTCCTAACCAAAGCCAGATAAAGACTTTTCAAGAAAATCTGCATCTTTGAAGTCTTTGACTTTATATATTCTAGTGTATCCTTCTACAGTAAAATAATCTACAACAGATGTTTATTAGAGTAATTGGTTTCCCTTTTCCACTATACTATTAATAATACTGCCAACTCTGATAAAGTCTGGGTGCAGAATTCCATGAAGATATGGCACTGGACTACATACCTTTTGTGTGTTTAAAAAGAAAAAATAAATGTGAACCATATATTGAAAGACACATTTTAAATTAGACTTTTAAGCTTTCTTATTAATTTCAACAAGCAATACATGTAAATAATTCAAACATCAAAAAGTATAAAAGGGTATATAGAAAAAGTTTGTCCCAACCTTGTCTTTCACCTAATTACTTCTCACCCTTACCACAAATAAATGCTATTGTTTTTATGTTATAATAGATATTTAAACCAATTGAAGAGATGTGTGATAGCTATGTGATTATATTAATTAATTTATTGTGAAATTTAAATAAATATTTATGGAAAAGCTGGTATACATAAAGCAATATGCCAATCCAAGATAGAGAAGACCCATTTTCTCTCACCACAGAACCTATCACCTAGTAAGGAAAACTAGTAAATTCAACTGTTAATAAAAGCTCCAATGGACAAGTTCCTAGAAACTTACAGCCTACCTGGACTGAACCAAGAAGAACTAGATAATCTAAATAGACCAATCAATAGTAAAGAAATTGAAATGATTATCTAAAACCTCCTCAGAGGCAATAAAAACTCCAATATGATCAGTTTTTGTTCCATCTTATTGTCACACTTTGTGATAGACCACAAGTTCTAATTTTTGTTCTCAAAACATGGTCACCATCGCTACTACTGTAAGAGTTATAGGAATAAAAAAAGATACAAAATTGCCTCTGACATGTCAAAAGGGAGAGACATCTATTCTGTCCATAAATGGTGGGTATAATGTTGACATTGATGGGAAAGTCATTACAAATGAAAGAATCCATATTAGCAAGCTTATGGAAGTAGAAGCGCATGGGCACACCTAAAAAAATTAATATAGGAAATCTGTTTTAGTTGAAAGGTAGTATGTGACTGAGATTTTGTTTATGTTTTGGGAAATAATGAGAGGCAAGCTGGGAAAGTTTCATTTGAGATGTAGTGTGGGAAATTCTAAATCCTAGAGTAAGCAGTTTGTATTAATTCTGCACATAGAGGGAAGCTATTGAAAGTTTTTGCACAGGACTGCATCATGATCAGTGCTAAGTTTTAGAAAGTAATTTAGTGACAGTGTAAACCTGAATTGATGAATGTAAAAACTGGACTCTAAAAAGGATGGGTTAGGGATGGGATAAGCATTCACAGGTTGGTTGTAGTTGAACCTGTTTCCTTTACATAATCATTAACATCACATTATTTCAATCTCATATATATCCTGATTTGGATGCTATGTTAGTATGCTCCCCAAAGTTTGGAAACCTTTAAACACTGCAGGTATGTGAGAGTGAAAGCTGAAATGTGGGAAGCATTTTCAAGACATGGGAATTAATCTGTTTGATGCTTGATAATAAGATATGGAAGCAACAGGGAAGAGCCTTGTCAGAGAACCATGATTTTTGTGGGATTTTGAGTTCATTAAGTGAGAGGGAGATTGGTGCTAGGAAGAAACAAAATTGGAAAGTTAGGAGAAGGAGCAAGTTTAGAGGTACTGTAAGAGACATTTTTAGTGGCCTACCCAAGCTTTTCCTCACCCATATTTCTTTCATGCTAGGAGAGACCCAAATTTGTTTAGTTATTTATTTACCTTTTGCTACTTTATATTCTCAGGCAAAAGGAATCTAGAGTAGTTTAAGCTAATCATGGTTAACTCTGCTGCCTGTGATTGGCTTGGGAAGGGTCAGGTGACCTAGTTCTGGCCAATGAGATGTGAAGGGACGTCTAATGGGCAGGAACACTTCTGGGAAGGATTTATTAGTTCTTAAAAAGAAACATAAGGAAGAGATAGGGTTTCTGTGTTTGCCTTCAGACGTTGATATAAAAAAGGGGGTGCCTGAAGCTACTTCACTCATCTTGGAATCAGAGGGGTATGCCTAGTCACAAAGAGGGTTAAGGTAAAGGGATGCCATGATGCTGCTAGGCAACTGGTTCAGTCACTTCCAGAGCATCTCTACCTCAGGTCTTCTTGTTGTATGAGGTGACAAATTCTCTTATTGTTTAGAACAGTTTGAATTGTGTCTTCTATTACTTGTATCCCCACATTCTCCTAAATGATGCAGAGGTAAGTGCAACGATAGATTAGGGATGGAGGGAATCATGAGTTTTACTTCTGGTTAATAACTCAAGCTAGAGTAGGCTCTTCATCACCTAGACTTTTGTGGCATTTTACCTGTGCTTCTTGTCTGTCTCTTCTGTTTCTAACCAATGTTATCATTATCAAAGTAGATGTCTTCTCTCTCCCCTGTGATTATAAAGCCTTCTAGATTAAATTCAATTTCAGATTCATGTTGCATCTTCATAGCACAAAGTTCAATTCTTTTTTTTTTTTAATGAATTTTTTTTTGAGTGGGTAGGTAGTTCCTTGGCTGGGAATCAAACCCAGGCTGCAGCATTGACAGCGCCAAAGCCTTAGCCACTACACCACCAGGGACCTCCAGAAGTCCAATTCTTATGTAATGTAAGAATAAGCCCTGAATAAGTTTTCTTTGAGTAATTAATAACTACATTGAATGAAATTCAGTAAGGCCCTTAGAAGGCAAATTATCCCAGATGTCAAAAATAAATGTGTTATTTAGGCAATGTTAGTGTGGTAAGCTATTAATCCCAGATTTTTGAGAAAAGGTTAAATGTATATATCTGCTATTCTGTAGTCTGACCTATCTGGATAATTTTGGCATAGAAATTAATGTGTTTTCCAGGATAATTGTCAAATACGTAAAGGGGTTTTAGTAACTCGATGTGCTTTTCTTGCTAAGTACAAGAAGCTTGAGACTTAACGCAATAGTCCAATAGGCTTTCAAATCAACTCCAAGAGGAATGATGAGGACAAATAACCTAACGTATGTATTATCACTTTGAGCTTCTTGGGCACTGCTATTTCTGAATTATAAGATTTATAATATTTATATTATTCCATGAATTAAAGAACATGAAATTATTAATAAAATTAATTGATTTTTTAATTGAAACATTTGATGACCTGATGTCATCCTGTTGCCATTTAACTGTTTGCACTTCTTTTTCTAGTACTGGAGCCAACATATTAACTTAATTTCTCACATATGGACAAAAACGTGATTATATGAGGGAAGCAGGTATTTGATCTGAATGAAACATCAGGTTTTATGAAGTTTTATGTAAACTTACCATCTGCAGCTTCATATGTTAAATCCTCTTTGAGCACAGTATTTCTAAAATACTACTAATTTTTAGGTAGATACTGATACTTCTCCCTCATATTTGTATCTTCTAGTTTTTAAACAGTCAATGCTGTCACCATGGCCTCAATGATGTTAAGTGTTAACAAGTGTTCTGTGAAAGTTAGACATTCATCATAGTCATGAACTTTTTAAAAACTCATTACTTCTTAAATGATTTATTGCAAAAGAGAAAATCATTACTAGAAAATTAAATATATATATTTGTAGAACCTCCCAGACTCTATTTTCCACACATACTCATACTTCATGCTTACCTAATCTACTTTTGCCCCCATTTCTCAGCAACCCTGCTGAATCCTGGAGCTTTGCACATCTCAGAAACCTCAATATAGGATAAGATACACCCATCTGGTACATCAAGTGGCCAGTAGGGTTAACAGTACCAAATATTTCTCCTTCCACCACTACAGAACAGAATGAGACCGTGTTCCCAACTACTTGTATCTAAGCATACCTCAGTTCATCAGCAGAAGCTGTGCATACTAGCCTTTAAAGTAAGGTGTGGTGGATCATTATAATAATGATGTCCAGTGAAGCATGCCATCATGTGTGCACGTTCTTCTGCAATGGGAATGCTGTCAGTCTTCCAACGAGGGATGGAATCTATTTCTCCAGTTTCCTTAATGTGGGTTGACCTGATATCTTTCTTTGACTAACAGAATATGTTAGAAATGCTGTTGTATGAGTTCTGGAGCCTGAACTTTTATTAGTAGTCCTGCAGCACCCACCTTGGAACCGTGAAGCCATCGTGCTGTGAAGAAGTCTAGATCAGAGGCCAAATAAAGGAGTAAGTCATCAAGCATGACAGCTGACAGCCAGCACCAAAGCCCCAGACACAGGAGTGAATCCATCTTGGACCACTGAAACTAGCCCAATCACCATCTAAATGCAGCCACATGAGTAAACCCAGATGAGATTAGCAGAAGAGCCACCCGGTCAATCTACAGAACTGTAAGAAATAGTAAACCACTGTTATTTTAAGCCACTAAATTTGGAGTGGTTTAATATGTAGCAATAGACAGCTGGTACAGAAGGGGTTAGATACATTATATCTGGAATGAGTCAGCGATGGAGAGATGAATTATAACTAGTCATTTTTCAGATTTAGCCACATGTTAAATGTTAAATGTGAACTATGATCACTACATAGTTCACATTTAACAGTTGCTTTACATGCTACTAGATGAGACCTTATCATAAACTGGAAACATAAAACTGGAGGTCTGTCAAACACACTGTCTTATTTTAATGCAACTGTCATTAATAATGTAGCATTAAAAAAATTTTTAAGTGCATTCTGCACTAATGCTAAATCAAATATGGTACCAGAACCAGGCATAACCACAACTGTCCCAGGAAAATACAAAATCTGGTCATATTAGCCATGTTCCAGAAAGAATTTTTGATCATCAAAGAATTAGTGTTCTATGAATTCTATGCAAAATTCAAATGGGAAGATCTTGAAAGTGCTCAAAATTTCTTTGGTTCCAATCTGGGCTCACAAGAAATTGTTGTTTCTCACTTTTCCCTGACATCCTAATAGTTAAAATATGGGTCTGTGAGCTTTTACCTACATATTGAGACAGTAAGATATCAGTTCTCTTAATGGTAAACATATTTAGCTTTCATCCTTATGAGATTAATGGTTTTTAAAACCTAGGATGATATCCTCTTCCAATAAATGCCTCAGATGGTGCTGGCATGTCTGTGAGCTGCAAGCCCTCCTGCATCCACACTGAGAACTGTAAAAGCATTCTGATGCACTCCTTCACTTTTTTGAAATCTTAACTTTTCTAATGTACTCTTTCCTTGTCCTACAGTGTTGTACCAAAATGGAAAGTTAAATAACCAAATTGATTTTTGAAGAGTGGAAGGGAAAGTGAAATATCCTCAGGCTGTGTATAATTCCATTTTCTCTAAGCATGTGATTTTGGTATCTGTGCAGTAGCTGACATTCACAAAGACTGAGCTTTGAAATTGTTTCTGCCTAGAAACAAGTGTTAAGAAATCAGTTTTCTGGGAGTTCCCTGATGGTATAGTGGCTTGAGGCTGCGGCGCTGGCGCTATCAGCACTGTGGCCTGGGTTCGAATCCCAGTCAGGGAGCTACCCACATACCAAAAAGCAAAAAAAAAAAAAAGGCAAAAAAAGAAATCAGTTTTCTGCGGTGTGCACAAGCACACATTGGTACACATACACAAACACACGTTCTTCAAATGAGTATTTGGAGGGTAGTTTCCCTTGAGGCTGCCACCCATCTTTGGAAACCTGTTGTAACTGCTGATATGATATGTGTCCAAAGTGTAGTGTTTCTGCTAAATGTAGGTCATCAAGAAGGATAAGTGAAGCACCCCCATAATAGAATTTGAGCCTACTCTGCCACAGCAAAGAAGGCAGGCATCCCCAGCTTAACCAGTGATCCTCACTCACTTGAAATGCTCTATCATAGGCTTCTTTTTTTCTCCAAAGCACCACTTCTGAGACTTTTACTTTCCTCATTGTTTTTAGAAATTGAATAATGTGAAAGTTTCTTTGTAATAATTAATTTGGTGAGTATCATTTATCATATAGGACTGTGTGGAAATTTCTGTTTGGCATAATTGTTGGCATTTGCAATTTGAACTTTTTCTTATACTATTGTAAATATAAGTATTTTTTACTTACATCCCCTACCACACACACACACACACACACACACACACACACACACACAGTTTCACATACACACAGGGGGAAAAATTCCTAGATATTAAAAGCTACTGATAGCATTATTGGAATTCAAAGTGCTTAATGTTTCAAAATCCTTAATGTGACCAACTTAAATTCTTGCACAAATTATAAAATTTAACTTAAATAAAACAAAGGAGAGGAGAGAATAAAAAAAATAACAAAAGGTAGGGCCTGGGGTCCAAAACCCATGACTAGATCTAGTAATTAAATTGGAAAGAGACCATCCATTAGATTAAAATCCTCAGGAAAAAAAAATATGAGAATGAGTTTTTTAAGCCTAGAAGAGAAACTGGTGTGCTTATGGTAATAATAACCCAGAGTGGCGTAATCAATAATCATTCCTAGTTACTGACAGAATCAAGGGCAACTTGCTCAGGAGAATGCTAGAAAATTCTTTTTTTCTAAAGGAAACAAGTTTTTTCATCAACAGATTAGAAATATCACAAGCCGTAGTCTATTAAATAGATTATCCCTTGGCTCCCGTTCAATTCTAGTACCAATTTCCTTTGTATATCTGAACAAAGATGCAATCCCTGGTGTATGTTTGCTCTTAGAACATGGAATCTATGTTGTTTAGTTCACAGTAAAAGTCATCCTGAGCATACACCATAAAAGCACTGTCTTAATAGCTATGTGTTATAGACATATGTTTTTGAGTATTGGGCTGTTTGAAATAAGTCAGGTTTCGTTATGTATGAGTTCTCTTAGTTGCAGTGGCAATGACAATTATTTCTTAGGGCCTTACATCCCACTTGTTTAAGCTCCTATGCCATCTGTCTCCCCTAAATTATCCTCTGAAATATCGTTAATGATTCCATTTTACTTGCATAGCCATTAGGCTCAAATTAGAGGTGCTATTGTTTTATTTTATACTAATGTTAATGATTATCTATCAACCCAAATCCCCTCCTAAGGAAAACTGCCCCATCCACTGTCCCTGTTTCATTGGTGGCCATGTTTTGTGCTAGGAGATTCTTCTCTATCCCCACCTAACCTGTGGTTACACACAACTACTTGGTAGTGAAATAATTAACTGACCAAGGGACCTCTAATGAGTAGGCTTGCCAGCAACCAATGAGAGACACAACCTGGAGTGAAATGTTTATCTCAGCCAATCCAATTGTTACTCTTAGGAATCAGAGTTAGGGAACACAGAGAGAAAGAGTTGGTTGCAGGGGTAGCAGAAGCTGAAAAGTCAGATCATGGCCAACTTCATGATGTGTGATGTGTGTAGTCACCCAGGACCCTAAGCTTAAAAAGATCCCACCCTTGGTTTAATGCTCTGCTGTTGCTGTCTTGAAATTCTTAATAATTTTTTAACAAGGGATTCTGCATATTCTTTTCACACTGAGCCCCACAAGTTATGTAGCCAGCCCTGGTCACAATGTACGTATTACAGCAACAGTTCTCAACTAGAGGAATGGGATCTAGAGAAAACCAGAATCCCTGGGAGATGGGAGTGGAGTGGGAGGAGGCAAGTTAAAAATCTGAGAAGACATACTCAGTCTTAGAATTTATTTTTGTTTTATAAAAGCATAACAAACTATTATTTTTATAATGCCAACTTCAAAAAACAAAACACAACCACACCCTTTTTGCTGCTAGGTTACTAAGAAAATACAGAGATTCCTAACCAGAGTTTCCCCTCTGCTAATCCTGAGGGACATGTCAGAATTTCTGGGGAAAGTGTGAATGAAATGTTTATGAAAAGTTGGCATCAGTTTAAAGGGTTTAGAAATAGTGAGGTAGGGAGAACTGGGCAGCTGAGATGAGTGCAGTGAAAGCTCTTGAAGTAATAGGAAGTAGACCTGAGGAAGGAAAGGGCAAATGACAGGCTCGGCTGGATCAGGCCTTTCCTAATTCTGTATTGGAGCTTCCCTGGCCTATCTGCTGCTCATTTACACGGGAGAGCAAAGCAAGCGTGCTTGGTGTTTAGAAAGAATGTGGGCCCTCATTTCTTTCTCACATACAGACAATTAGCAGGGACTTATTCCTTTTAAATAATGTTTTGTTAGTACCCAATGGATGTAATTAGTGTTAGTATCTCCACTTTCTTTTTTTTTACCTACAGATTCAGAAATCCTGGCAAATTGAAAACACTATTTTCTGCTTAGCTCTAGAAACAGCTTTAAGAGAAAGAGGACTTTGCAAGATTTGAGAAAACTTTCCTTTGCAAGGGGGCTGTACATCACCACCTTCCCAGCTCCACTTAGTGGCACCTTTAACATCAATTGAATGAAATTCTTAGGACATCAAGAAAATAGCTCTTCACCTCTGAGTACAAAAACAGTCTCACACGAAAAAGCAACAATCATTAGGGCCTTCAGACGTTGCAAACAGTCTGTTAATGAGATCATTGAAAATTGCCTGAGAATGATTTTCTTTTTCTAATTTCAAAATTTGTGGGGCATTGTATGTTTGATTTAGATGCCAAGTCTTTGTGGGCACAGAATACAACCCCTTTCCAATTCATTTGAGAACCAGCACAGAATGTAAGTTTAAATACATCAGCAATTTCTAGGGCTTTGTTTTGCTTATTCTAGTTATAAGCATCCCTCTTTGTCCCTTTCACCACTCTGGAAAATTTCTGTACAGAAAATATGTATTTTTTTCAACTGAAATGACTTAAAATGTTATTTTGAGAAACTTTTCAGAATTTTATGACACCTCTTGAAATAGCTAAAGACCCCTGGGGTGCTGCAAATCCAAATAATGAAAGCATTAAAAATAGCAGGGAAAATTCACCTGAAGTAACTAAGGATGAAATTTTACTTTTCTTTGGAATATATGTGTACACACACACACACACACACACACACACACACACCATCTTCAAATACTCCCATGGTTACCCTCAGCCAAAAAGTTTCTTTTTCAGAATTTTCATACACTTTAACAATATTCTCATTACATAGTACTGGTAACTATTTCTTTGCTAGCATTAGGGTTTTTTTCATTGTTGTTGTTTTTGTTTTTTCAAATTTGGTTTCATGAATCCTCAAATCCTGGGAGATAGCTATTAATACACGAATGTCTGGAATTGTATAATGATGAACCAAGGGATAGAAAGACAGGTTTGCTTTTTACTCTGCCCATTTAGAAACTACAGCATTGTAACTGTCCTAAAAAAGAGGGTGGGGAGCAAACCAGCATTTTAGAAAAGAAGTGAGGGAAGGTGGGGCACAATGGCCTAAGTGGTCAAACTAATTGATAGTTCTCTGTGATCTTATTTTTTAAGAATTGCTTTTGCTGTCTTAAGGTCTTGTCCTAGGGAGTGGTGATCTCCTTGTTTCTCATGAAGGAATGTTAAGGTGATTATTGAAACTTAGAGTCTTAGCATTGAAATGAAAGTTGGAAATAATCTAGACCAGTGGTTCTCAAAATGTGTTTCTTAAACCAGCACCATCAGAACTTGTTAAAAAACGAGAACATGAGAACTTGTAAAAAATGCAAATTCTAGGGATCTCCTCCAAACCTACTGAATTAGAAACTCTGGGAGTAGGATTTGGCAATCTATGTTTTACCAAGTCTTCTATACTAAAGTTTGAGAACCTCTCATTTAAACCATCCTCTTAGCCACTGAGAATTCTCTACCATGGCGATTCTGGCAGCTCATCCATACATGTGATAACATATGTGTCCCCTCAGAGCCTGGAATACAGTAGACATTTAACATTTTGTAATGATAATTATAACAATTAAATATAAATATAATAAACATCACCATTTTTATTGTCATTATAATCATCACCCACCCACTGCTTGCGTAATATCTCCCTTGTCAGTCTGTTTATTGGCTGTTAATACCTCATTTTTGTAGGATACATCTAATTGTTAGTTGTTTCATGTTGAGTAAAAATTTTACTTTTTAACAGTTCTCCATTGACTCTGATTTTGTCTTTTTCAGGAAGAAGGATCAGATTTTTTAATCTTTTACTATGACCTTTGAAATGCTTGGACAGAAAAAAGTACTTATTTTGAGAGGCTAGAATTATAAAGATCTCTGTTTCAAGCCTCTTCATTTTATACAAGAAAAATCTGAGGCCTCAAATTGAGAAATGATTCGAAAGCCACTCTATATGTTTATCACTGTCTTCTCTTCTCCAAACTAAAATTCCAAACTCTCCCAGCCTTTTTCTTTTTTTACTGGATTTATTGTGGTGACATTGGTTAGTAAAACTATATAGGTTTCAACTGTGTAATTCTATTAGACATCATCTATGTGTTCACCACCCAGAGTCAGTTCTCCTTCCATCACCTTATGTTTGACCCCCTCTACTCTCCTCTGCTACCTTCCTTCTTTCCTAATTAACATGACACTCAGGACCTTTACCCTTTCTTCACTGCTTTCTGAACATACTGTGTGTCAGCATCTCTCTTCCTATGTGGTATCCAGAATCTCACACATAACTTAAAAGGTGGTTTGACTATTAAAGGATACATTGGAAATGTTTCTTAATGTGATCTGGTGCTTTTTCTTCTTTTAATGCTTTTTAAAGATTGTATGTCATTTTTTAGCATTGTGGAGGCATTATTGATTAACAAACAAAAATTATATAATCATACAGTGTACAACTTAATGATAAGAAGGACAAAACCCCATTCACCTCACAAATGTCATTCACAGTCACGATGATTGATCTTCTAGGTGCCAAGCTATTTAACAGGATAACAGCTCCTTTTCCACTATTAGATCAAGTATATGAAAGTCTCTGTCCATTGTTTTGCTGAAATATGCTATATTTTTTAATATTTCTTGATGAACACATCAGTAAACTTATCCAAAATGTTAATGGAATAAATTTGGAACAATTTACTATTTTTAGTGAACTCAGCTTGACTATAGTTTGTCATGATACTATTTTCTCACAAATCTGCTGCATAACCTTCCTAGTCAGCGACAGGCAGCTCTGGACCACTGCAGACCTTCTCCAAGGGAAAGACCTTCGTCTCTAAGTTAGCTCAAGGCTGAAAGCATCTGAGAGCGTTGCTTGTAGAGGCAGCTCTCCCCTAAGAGAGAATGAGGGAAGAGCTGATTAGCACAGTGTCTCCTTCCAAACTCACCAACCAGGTATTTGTTCCTCCACCATCAAAGCAGAGGGGTGAGAGAAAGGCCAGGATGAAAAGATGCTCCTCCACATGGAAGGGGACACAAGTAAGGCTTAAATGACATCAGGAATAAGAAAAAAATTCTGTTCATCTTTTCCAAAGGGATATGATAGCACAGAAGCTTCTTTGTACCTTACTTTTCTCCTTTACGAAATGGAAAACATAAAAACATACATATGTCCTGGTTTGCACTGCTTGACATATATCAAGTGCTTTAAACAACATTGAATTGTCTTCGATACTTTTCGTTGTCCTCAAGACTCTGCTCACTTTGGACTTTGACTTCCCTGATGTTATTTCTAACAATTCATGTTATTATTTGTAGTTTCCTTTGTTTTTTTCTTGCTTTTCTCGATATTTGACTCATGTCCTTTAAAAACCTGAGCCTGTCAGAGAGCTCCCTATATAGTCAGCCAGTTTCTCCTGATATCCACCCCCTGTCCTCCATCTCCTATTTAAATTGTTTGAATATATAGTCAGAATTTCATTACTCAGGATCTTTGATCTTCTTGAGTCATTTTTTCTTTGTGTCTCTGGCTGTTGGCATATATATATATTCTTCCTAGAACTTTTTGAAATCAGCTTTTAAATCAATCTAAAATGTATATCCAGAAATGTCCAGCATGTCATTCCTTTCTTTTGTAAATTTCAAAATGACATGGGTGCTTTTCTCTGTTTCTGTTACTACCACATTGCCACCAAGTTATCCTTGGTGGGTCAGATTTAAGTCCTGAGAAGCATATCATGGCTTCTCTTACTTCAATGACATTTTATTTGAGAACCTAGACTTTCAATTAATAAATCTGGATGGAAGTAATTTATATGGCCTTGAGTTGTTTAAATGTCAAACATTCATTCATTCTATAGATTTTTATTGTGCTTCTTCTCTTTTCTGCCAGTCATCCTAGTTTCTTAAAATTTTTTATAGGTGCCTCAAAATTCATCTCAATATTCATTCATTACCTAAATGGCCTATTTTTCAAATAAATAAATACTTAACATATAAGAAGATCTGAATTTTCTGGCAAATAGGCTTACTACTCCCTAAACAGTATGAAGATTGATAAAAATTTTTTAAAAGTTAAAAATCTCTTTCAGTTCATTTTATGAAAATTTACATCCTTCCTAAATTAAACATACTTAGAAGGAAACACCATTAGAAAGATAAACTTGTTTGTTGTTAAGAAAAATGGATAAGAGTTTTTTTCAAGCAAAATAGATAATGCTCAAGGACACTATTAATGTACTTAATTAATATTTGCGTATTCCTTTGTTTTCATTGCTTTAAGTTGTCATTTAAATTATGGCAAAGACCATGTTATTTATTTAGGAAAAGTATGATATTACATAATTGAAGGGCTATTGCTTTAGTGTGTGCTTAATAGTTAATACAGATTAAAAGAAATGTCATACCCTATCTTGCTGCTGCTTACCTTTTGGGGGATAACAGTCCATTAAAAATGGTGATGGACTCTCTCCCCAGAAAAGGTATATATGAAATTGCACATAAATCTTTTCACAAAATTCTAGCTTACCCCAAAAACCGTTTGAGCAGTTACTGTATAGCAAATACTTAGGTTATGTATATTAATCTATTCATCTGTAGGATTCAAACTGTGTACAAAAAAAAGCTCGTTAGTTTTATACATTACATGTGCATTCTCATTTAATATACTCAGGATACCATTATTTGGGAGACATGGGGATAGTTAAAATGTCTAAATAATGCAAATTCCTCAAATTTGCCATTGAGTTTATTTTTCCTTTTGTCAAAGTGTACAAACTTCACAAGAATAGTGGATGTTTTAAAGATCTCACCTCTTCAAATAGATAATCACTAAGTGATAAAGAACTAATCAGAATTAAAATAGGCTAAGCAGGTTGTCTCTGTGCCTGGCCAGCAGAGCATTTAGAAGGTGTTATATTACACATTTGTAAACTTCCCTCCTTTTCTTTCTTCCTGGTTCTTTTCTCCACAATTTTATCTATTAAAAAGTCTCCTGGGAAGCTATTTACTTGCCAGTTGTGGGAGTCCATTCTGGGATTGTCTGTTCACATAAGTGACTGTGTGCTGTTTTAATCCCTCAGCATCTTTGGAGAGTGGGAAATGTTGCATTAGGGCCTGAGAGGTTATCACAGGTCAGCTCCCACAGGACTGCTAGGGATCTGTAGGTGGATGAGTGGGATGGGGGAGCACCCAGAGAAAATGCCACTGCTTTGTTCCCTTCATCAAAGTGGGTTACACTAGAGGCCCTAGAGCCTTGATGGGGTGGGAGAAAAGCTCAGTGTTTGCACCAACTGGCAAATTTCTACATTAGAAAAGTCCAGTGTGCTGAGGGTAGTTATTAGCAGTGCCTATGGCACCCAATTTCTCAGAATTTCCATCATTTCCTCTGACATCAGCCAGGGATTTTTATAGTCTGACCCTCCATTCTTCAAACTGCCTGGGAGTTGTCTAGGAGGCATAACCAGTCTGAGACATTCTCTGGCACTTGATGGAAAAACGCTCCTAGAGTTGGCCTATGGAATCATCAGTAATTGGAACTTCAAGAAGCTATCAATTTAATATTCACTGCTGTTTCTCTCTCCTGGTGGACAGAGATGTCTTTGTTCAAGAGAAAGTCAGGAGATTACCTCTTTTATTTCTGTCAAGGGAAGACAAGTCATTTCCTTGGCACAAGGGTATATCAGGAGCTTGGATAGTTTAAAAAATCTGCCCCTTGTGGTACTTCTTGGTTTATGAGCTGGTAAGGTTCAGATATCAACTCTTTGGGGAGCAATTGCATGGAGACTATCACCACTTATCTTTTGAGGTTTATTATAATAAGATCTTCTCTGTTGAGCTAGAGTATTAAGATTTGCTAGCAAGAGAGAACACAAAGGGTCTCTTGTGGGATACTTCAGGCAGTGGGGAGAGTCTAGAAAATGCACTTGCACTGTGTTCTGGGTGGAAGTTGGTCATCCAATTCCCCATATAAAGAAGGCATAATACTGCAGTAAAGTGTTAACATTTTCACCAGTCATACTGTCTTAGTCCATTTGGGCTAGGTATAAATAAAGGACCATAGACTGGGTGGCTTTTAAACAACAGAAATTTGTTTCTCACAGTTTTGGAGGCTGGAAAGTCCAAGATCATGGTGCCTGCAGATTTGGTGTCTTCTGAAAGCTAGCTTTCTCATTGATGACCATGTTCTCACTGTAATTTCACATGGCAGAAGGGACAGGGAGTTTTTTCAGGCTTCTTTTATAAGAGCACTAATCCCATTCATGAAGGTTCCACCCTCATGATCCAATTATCTCCCACAAAAGAGAGTACTATGCAATTATGCAGCTATTAATATATAAAAAAGAAAAAGGGAGAGCTCTATGAACTGATGAAGTGATTTCTACAATATATTGCTAAGTGAAAGAATCAAAGATGAAATGGTATTAAATGCTACTTTTTGTGTAGTAAAAATATGCTACGTTTTGTGTAAGAAGAATTATAGGGGATAAAAGATTGAGCTATGATAAAAGGAATGTAGAAAATAATGCTTTGAAAAGACCTTTTTATATAGATCTAACATTTAGAACCGTGAGTATATTAATATTTTACATACTCAAAAAGAAAAAACAGGGATGAGAGTGACCCGAAATAGAATAGAAAGAAAATTGAATGCTCTTATTTGTATTTCAAGTAAGTAATATAACTACACAGAAGTATAGGCAAGAGGTAGAAACTAATCCTGGTAGTTTTTGAAAAGTTACCATAGAACAACTCACCATAAAAGACACAGGAATAAATAGAAAACCTGAATAGCACTATGTCAAATGATGAAATTAAATCTGTAATTTTAAGATTTTTATGCAAAGAAATATTCGGACTCCCATCAGGGAGTTTCTCCAAATATTTAAGGTAGAAATAGCACCAATCTTACCAAACTCTGCCAGGAAATTGAAAAAACATGAACACTTCCTAACCTTTCCTAAGTAGGGTTGTATCCCCTTATAATAAAACCTGACAAAGATATTAGGAGAGAGGAAAAACACAGGTCAGTGTTAGGTGTGTTCCAAGAGTGAAAAAAACATTTAATATTGAAAATTTAATTAGTGTAATTCACTTTACTTACAGAATTAAAAAGTAAAATAATTTTTAATAGATGCAGAAAAAACATTTAATAAAGTTCAAAACTCAGTCACAATTTTTTAAATAAAGGAAAACTATTACCCCTTCTAGCAGCCAAGGAACAGAGGCAAGTCCTCTAGTCTTATGAAGGGTACTTATAAGGAAGTCCAAACAAATACACTCAATGATATAATATTTAAAACTTTCCCCCCAATTTTGGAACCATCACTTCTATTTAATATTTTTCTGAAGATCCTAGCCAGTGGCATAAAACAAGGGAAAGAAATAAAAATTATAAGGATTTAAAAAAAAACAAATAAAATTAATCATTTGCAGGTAACACAATTGTGTCCATAAAACTATCCAAAGATCTATAGAAGAACTAGTAGAATTTGTTTGTGAACTTAGCAAGATCACTGACTATAAGGTCAATTGCAAGGTCAATGTAAAAAGTTTATATATATACATAAATTTTAAAACTGTACCATATACAATAGCATCAGTAAATATCAAACACCTAGAAAGAGATATAAATGAATTATATGTAAGACCTCTACAAAGAATACTGCTAAAGCTTTCTTAAGAGAAAATAAGACCTGAATAAATAAAGAGCTATGATAAATTCATGGATAGGAAGCATCAGTATTGTGAAAATGCCAGTTATCTATAATCTGACTTACAGATTCAATATGACATCAATCAGAATCCTAGAAGAATCTTTTTTTTTTTTAATTGACAAACTGACTCTGAAATCCATAAGGAAATGCAAAGGGCCAAGAAAAGCCAAGATAATCTTAATGAGAAACAAACTGCAGGACTTAACACTACCAGATATCACAACCTACTATAAAACTGTATTAATTATGTGATGTGATAGCAGCACACAAATAAGCATGCAATTACTAGATTTATGAAAACTTGGCAGTGAGGTACAGTGATAAAAGCAGAGCCATTTTGATACCATTAATTGATACAAGCTCCTATCTCACACCATATGTAAAAATTAATTTGAGAGGAATCATAGATATAAATGTAAAAAGTAAAACAATAAAACCTCTAAATGAAAACAAAGGAGAATAATTTCATGACCTTGCAGTAATTGAAGATTTCCTAAACAGGGCACAGAAACAACTACAGTAGACTTTCAGTTAACCGGCACCTGTGGAGACTGGTTGATGCTAGATAAATGTAGGACTGTTAACCAGAACTCAAGCAACTGGCAAAATCTCAAGCAACTGTTGAGCCTTTACAATTAAGTTTTTAAAATCTCTCAACACATTAATCATAATATAATTTTGATATTAAAATATCTAAGCAACTTTATTGCATGGTAGTTTAAATTTACTCCACATGAAACCTTTGATGTGAAAATTGTCTCCAGAAATCATATTTGGACAAATGAAGCTTTCCTCCCTCTTTGTAATCTAGCTATTAAGGGCATTTATTTAACATAAATTTGTAAAGGTGGTTTAGAAGTGAAAATGCAAATGGGTGAATTAATCTGTAAGTCTATTAAAAATGGTCAGATTTATTAATATGAGTTCAAATTGTATAATCACAGAGGAGCAGATGTGAGAAAAATAACAGTACATCATTCTGTTTTACAGAAACAGTTTAGGCATAGGCCAGCGTCAATCAAGAATAGAACTGAATTTTACTTAGAAAACCCAATGTTAGTAGAAAGTATGCTCTTAAAATAAAGGACTTGGATCTCTTGTGAAGAGACAAACAACAACCTGAGAGAGAAAATTGTTGAGGGAATGGATTCACAAAAAAATATGGAATAAGAATTCACAGCCATGTTTTACTATAATAGCTCTTCAGTGCAAGTGAATGTGAAAAATACAATTAGGAAGGTGGACGCAACTCAACTAGTGAGTGCACGCCACTAATGGAAAATGAGACATTGAGTATAGCTCTTAAAATATTTTTACTTTTAAGGGGCTAAGTGTTATGCTAAATTCAAGTCATTTTATTATTGGATGCCTACCTTGTGTAACTTACTTGCTATATTGGATTCAAAGACCCCAATGTAGTAACCTACAGACTTCCCATATGATCCTGGAGCTGTGAAGATGGGTCTGTAAATGCCTTTCTTTCATCTATTCAGTCATGCATCATTTATAGAATCCTACCATGCAAATAATATGAGGATGGAGAGTTGGATCAAATGTTATATGCTATTAAAAAATAAAAGTAACTTTATTAAGCAGTAAAATGAGATTGCGATTAGAATAGAACAAATGCAGTGAAGGAAAATGTCAGGGGTGCTTTTTATGTTGAGGTATTAGAGAAGGCTATGTGAAAGGAGTAATATTTGAGCTGTATCATCAAGAATGTAAGATTTGATCATGTAGAAACAGAAGGAAATTCCAGGAGAATAAAACAAGAGCAAAGGAAGTGAGAAATTGCAAGTGTTCCATCAAGTAGCTCCCTCTGTGTACAGAAAATACGGGGAAATGAGAGAAATAGTAACAGGAATTTAGCTCAATCACTGTCTTTTATTAAAAGATAAATTATTATTTTAAAAATAAATTTCAAAGAAAAGTGTAGGCTCTCTGAAATGCAATGTGGGTGTCATCAGTGCCAATGATGAGGGGTGCAAGGGAAAGTCCAATGTCATCAGAGCCCGCCAGACCTGAGTTGGTAACTGGTTGCTGGTAATATGTGAAGTGGGCAAATCATTCAATCCCTCTGAAATTCAGCTTTGTCATCTGTAAAGTGATATATATTATATTCTAGAGCCACTGCGAGCCTAGAAAAAAATGTAATAATATGCCTGTAATATAATTGGTATTCAGAAAATGGTAGCTGTCAATGTGATTCTGTATTAACTAGGATCCTTTTGATTGGAGTAAAGAAACCAGTGCACATTTATTAAGCCAACAGGACCTCCTGAGCTTATGTCACTGAAAAGTCCAAGTGTAGAGCTGAGCTTCTCACAGAGTTGGGGGTCAGTGTTGCTATGGACTAAATGTTTGGACTCCTCAAATTCATATTTTGATATCTTAACCCCCAATGTGATAGTATTAGGAGGTAGAGCCTTTGAGAGGTGATTAGTTCATAATGATGAAGCCCTCATGAATGGGACTAATGCCCTTATGAAAGAGGTCCCAGAATCCCAGAAGACTCCCTTGTCCCTTGCTCCTTGCTCCTTCTGCCATGTGAGGCACAGCAAGAAGATAGCCATCTATAAATTAGTCTGCACTCACTAGACACCAAAGGTGCCAATGTCTTCATCTTGGACTTCCCAACCTCCATAACTGTTAGAAATTAATTCCTATTGTTTAAGCCACCTAGCCCATGATATTTTGCTACAGGAGCCCACATGGACTAAGACAAGAGTTATTATGGCAAATGCACATCTTTTTCTGCATCTTTCTTCCTTACTTTCCTCTCTGTGGGCTCCATTCTCATTCAGGCTTTTTCCAGGTAATAGCAAAAACAGCCACTGGAAGCTCTCTAAGGTTGTAATGTAACTGTTTAGCAACTCTAGCAGAAAAAAAACCCTCTTTCCAGTTAAAGTAATTTTCCTGATGATAGTGCTTCTTGGCCTTACTTAAGTCATGAACCCATCCTGGTCTGTCAGGCTGTAGTCACTGCAGCCAGGTTGTCAAGGTTAATCTCAGTGGCCAGATCATGGATCACAGACCACTGTGGAGGAGAAGGTTGGGCTAAGTCCCTAAAACTACATGGAATAAGAATTCCAAAGGAAAGCATGTCAAAGAAGGTTTAAGCAGAAAAAAGGTACGCCTGCTACAGGTAGTAACTCAGCTATTAATTTGCAGTTTAGTCATTGGGCTGCCATTTGAAAACCTGGCTTAAATAATGAGGAAATTTATTACTTAAATTATTAATATTAATGGTAAGTTTCTAAGTAGAGGAGACCTCAAAGTTCTTTGATTCATTATTGGCCTAAAGATGTCACTTAGGGCCCAAGTTCTTTAATTTCTCTACACTGCCATCTTGGTGGGGCTTTCTTCCTCAAGTAGGAAGATGGCTGCAGCAGTTTCAGGCCTAGAGGCACAAGAGCAGCTATCTCATCCTGTGGCTCTCTGTTAGGACCAAGGGCATATTTTCTGGAATAAGAACCTTTCACTGACACCAGCAAACTTCTCATATCTCATGGTCCAGAATTGTATCGCACACCCATTTCTAAATCAGTCCCTGACCTGAATTAGGGTGCTCATCAACAAAGGAGTGATGGTTGGGAAAGGAACTCCAGTGTTTACTACACAAGGACTAGATATGAGAAATAAGTTTCAAAAGCTTTGTTAAGTAAGTATAACAAATATGGAAGAATAATTCTCAGAGACTATCCTTGGAGTCTTGTTCTAGAAGTCGAAGCTCTTTTGAGTGAGAAAAAAAAAAAGATAAAAATAGGCTCTGCTCACCCAAGTATCATAGTGACATGCAATATGGAATCTGTAATTATGCCTTTTAACGTACTGATGAGACTGCCCAGCACCCCCTAAGCTGTGCGCCACCCAGCAGACAATTGTGCCACATATCTGAAGAACAGTCTAACATTAAGTAGTGATTTTCACACTAGAGAGAATAATATCCCTACATGACATGGAGAATCCCTTAGCTATTAATATTTCTCTGTTTAGGAAAATAAAAACATGTCCAAAATGTGTAGCAGATATCTCAAAATGGCAGTGTAGCTGCTAATATATGAAGGCTGTCTGGAAAAAATTCAGCTATAAATGCCTCTGTTTTTCATTATCACTTGCTGGATACTTTCCGGACAGTCCTCTTACACCTCAGGTGGGGGTGGGGTAAATGGAACCACCACCCCCGTCCAGAGAAGGAGACCTAATGTAAGAAAGATTTGCTAAGGAGCATACCCCTCCCTTATCCTGTCTGAAAGTTAGGATTGGTGGACTTTCCATTAACTCTTCTGACGACAGCTTCTAATTTTCCCCTTGAATCTGTCTCCCTCGAATGGCTCATGTACTATTTATCTTCATCTGCATTTGTACCACAGTTCTGAATTCATGAATTATAATTACTTTATTTGAATGGAAAGGTTTCTATGAAGAATTAAATTTATAAAACCAACCTGAGGCTTTTTTTTCCACAAAGTATATTTTTAAAAAGCAAAAACAAAAACGGTAAAAGCTTTCCCTATTTTACCAGGACTGGGAGCAATTATATAGAATTTGGCACACTCACTTATTCAATTATTTGACTCTCTAATTTCTTCCTGTAGCATATTTTAATTTATGGGGTAAAATTCAACAATATGAATGTAATTTGCTCCATTCTTGCATGTCTTAAATTCTTGAGATGTAAACATTTTCATACCAGAGTGTTGTAAATTCAATTCATATGGAAATACCCTTCATTTTATTTTAATAGGCACTTACTGAATTCCCTACTGTCTGCTAGGCACTAAAGATTTAAAAATAAAGACAGTTTCTGGTACTTCAAAATCTTTACAATCCACAGACAGAAAAATACGCAATTATAGAACAGTATCATCTCTATGATGGTAGCAAAATGGTAGCGATGGCAGTGAGAAGCTTAGTGTGGTCCTGCAGAGAAAGGGCACCACCACGGTGTTCGAATACTGTCTTAGTCCATTCAGGCAGTTATAACAAAATACCGTAGACTGCATGGCTTATAAACAATAGACATTTATTTCTTACAGTACTGAAGGCTGGGAAGTCCAAACTCAAGGTGCTGACAAATTCAGTGTCTGATGAGAGTTTGCTTCCTGATTCAAAGAGAGCAGTTCTCACTGTGTCCTCAACACAGGGGAAGGGACAAAGGAGCTCTCGGGGACCTCTTTTACCCAGACATTCATGAATCTAATCACCTCCCAAGGGCCCTACTTTCTAATACTATCACATTGTGGGTTAGGATTTCAACATATAAACTTTGGGAAAAACACAAACATTTAATTTATAGTAAATGTTATCTGGGAAGTAAACCCAGTGGTGGCAGCACCTGAGCTTACCACTTATATTCGTTTCTTTCAGCTTCCATAACAAAGTACTGCAAACTGAGTGGCTTAAAATAACAGAAATTTATTCTTTCACAGTTCTGGAGGTTAGTATTCTAAAATCAAGGTGTTTTCAGGGCCACTCTCTCATGGAAGGCTCTAGAAAGAAACCCTTCCTTAACTTTCCTCACCTCCAGTGACTACTGGCACTCGTTGCCGTTACTTAACTTGTAGCTGCATCATCCATTCTCTGCCTCCATTGTCACATAACCTTCCTCCCTGTGTATGTCCTTGACTGCAAATCTCCCTCTCCTTGTAATAACACCATTCATTGAGCATAGGGCCACCCTAATCTAATACGACCCCATCTTAACTTGAACACATCAACAATACTGTCTAAATAACACGTTCGCAGGTACCTAGGGTTGAGACTTCAACATATCTTTTGGGGAGATATGATTCACCCCCCAACTGTGCTGTACAGAGAGAAGGAATTAGCAAGGTATAAAAGAGGATGAATGTGTGTTCTTGTGCTAAGAAAGCCACAGGGGAGAGAGTGAGTGAGGATCCATGATGAGCTGAAACACTTCAGGCTTGTGGGCACCCAGGAAACTTTGTTACCTCCTGCAGGTAACTACTCAGTTTTAACCATTTTGTCTTTCTCCTTAACTGCAATCACATTTTATTTGTCTTTGACATTTTCCCTTCAGGGACTTTGTAGGCTACTGGTTATTGGCTGGATAGGTTACTAACTGGTTAACCTGATTTTTTGGTAATAGGATCTTAAAATGGGTGCTAATGGATTAATATATTTACCCCTGTAAGGTGATGTAATGTAACTTTTAGCAGTACTTTCTGGTTTGTTTCAAAGAACTAAAAAAATAATTATAATTAAATAAACATAGGAGAAGAAATTTTGCTAAGGAATTACCATTGTATCTCTTAAATCATTTCCTCTGTCCATCATCTTTGCCATGCCAATACTTCTCAGAGAACCTGCCCCATCAGCCTTGCTGAACAAGCAGCCAGACAATGGACACCTGACCTAAATTGAGCCAAGAATTTGAATTTTGGGACTCGGGGGCTCTAGTGAGTCTGTGGCCACCTTTAGAATGGGAAAGGATGCAAAGCTGAGGCCTGCGACGATGTTCGGCCTTTGCATCTCAGAACGTGGAAAGGCAGTCTTCCAGTCGTAGAGAGCAAAATGAAGGCGAGACCTTGAAAGGGAGGAGACCATGCGATCCTGAAGAAACAAAGGCATTTTCCAGAGGTGGTTCCATTCTTTAGAGAGACCAAACTGTGCTACTTTCCCTTGAATTTTTAAGCGCACACACACACGTGCGCACGCACACACACACACACACACACACACACACGTGCGCGCACACACACACACACACGTGCGCACGCACGCACACACACACACACACGTGCACACGCACACACACACACACACGCGCGCGCACGCACACACACACACACGCGTGCGCACGCACACATACACACACACACACGTGCGCACGCACGCGCACACACACACACACACACACGTGCGCACGCACACACACACACACACGCGCGCGCACGCACACACACACACGTGCGCACGCACACACACACACACGCGCACGCACGCACACACACACACGTGCGCGCACACACACACACACACACACACACACACACACCTTTTTCTAAAGCTTATTGGAGTTTCTTTCTTTTATAACCAATCTTTGACTAAACAATCTTTAACCTCCTTAACTACCTATGTCTAGAACTGGCTCTGAATGGGCCCTGAAATCCTAAAGTCTTCAGCCATCCTCCCATCATACGAGAGCTGTCTGGAAAAAAATCCAGCCCTAATTGCCTCTATTTTTCATATTACATGGCTGGATACAGACTTTCCGACAGCCCTCACATTCCTCCCCTTTGGGAACGTAGATCCTCCTCAGCTACTGCCCTCCAAGCTTTCTTTTCCACGCCACATCCTTTCTCCACTATTGTGTGAAAATGTTAATTCACTTGGGAGAGCATTCTGCCTAAGCATAAAGGTCTCCATAAAGGGAGAATTGATTACATTAGTCTTACTAGTATCATGTGTGTACTTTTATTTTTCTCCCAGAAAACAATCCTTTTCGTTAAAGTGAAAAATGACTTTGAGGGTCTAAACCAATGACTTTAGAGTGAATTATTGTCCTACTTTATACCTTCTTTAAATGAAACTTGCAAGATTAATTGCAACCTTGAACGTTACTACATTGAAGCATATTCACTTAACTTCGGCCTTCTGGAAATATGACATGAATCATGTCCTATGATTTTAAAAGGAAACGTGGTGAAGTGGTATATACAACATCTGAAAAGTAAGTAATGTATAAGGAATTTTGTGCATGCTTATTTGGGTTTCTCATCTGAAACAAACATTTTTACAATGTAAAGAACAATTTGAATTTGCTCTGATGGAGTTGGCTGTCTTCTGTCTCTGAACTGCAGTAAGATGGTTAAGTAAGTTATGGTTAAAATCTGACAAAACTACATTGTAAGCTGAGAAATCTGTGATTAAACTGTCATCTCTTCTCCAAGAGTTCAGGTCCAAAAAATCTCTTAATTTGTAGTATATTGTCCACTTTCAAATTCCTTTTTCTCTTCTTGAGTATTCTTCTCTCAATTTGCACATCTGAAATTCCATTTGATTCAATATAGACTGGTTCCTTGAGGGAGTCCAGCATAGGTTAGGCTGTATCCAACCAGCCAGCTCTTCTACATGCCCTCTCTCCCACCCCAGTTCCTCAGTTCAGCCCTCAAATAGTTAGACCTATTATCAATCCCTGTGGGATTTCAGTAAGAGGACAGCAAGAGACGACATGTTGGTTGACCTCATAGTGGTTCTCCCCTCCTGATGTATAAACTACTAGAGAAATTATGCTAACAGCCTTGAAAACTTGTAACTGCTTTAGGAAGCATCTGAATTGGCTCCAAGATCTGTGATTGAACTGGATCCTCAGTTCTACATCCGTTCTGGTGATACTCTCCTCTGACACGACCTACCTCCATTGCATGCCCAAGATACAAATAAAAGCAGATAGGCCTCATGAGAATAAGTGATGGTATTGCTCATGTTCATTTCCTTCTTTATTCCCAACAATTAGCACATAGTGGCATTCAAGAGTATTTATTAGATTTATGAATGATTCTTCTATAGACTCTCATGATTATGCTCACCCTCTATGTCTCTGACCATCCCTGAACGCGTCTCCCTTTCGGACTCCTCTCCTAGGATTCTGAACTCGATCAGCCTGGCACGTCCTCTAGCTCTACCTAGTCCCTAGTCCTCAACTCTCCTGTTTTCTTAGCTGAGGAGTTCCTGCTGTACTTTGTGGCCTCACTGAATCCCATCCAAGCTAAAAGAGATTCCCACAGCTGGTTCTCAAGAGCTTTTAGATTACAAGCAGTTTAGTTCTGGGATAATCTGTGACTCTGGTTTAAATTAAAATCAGTTCATCCTTCAGGTGGAGAATATGAGTCCATGGTTATTCTTTTCTTTTTCATGCTATTCTTCTATTCTGAGTGGACTGATATAGTATTTGAGAACAGAAACCAAGCATATGATGAAAAAGTATGCTGAAGAACTTAATTTTTCTAAGTCCTTCTTTTGAAAAGTATACATTTTGGGAAAAATATAATCAGAGTTAACATATTGAGGTCTTACATTCAGGCGCTGTGCAAAATACTTCACTACAGTGTTCTTCCCTATAATTCATACATAAAACAGCCCAACAAATTAGGTACTATTATCATTCTCCAGTTTTGCAAATTTGGAAGCTGAGGCTCAGATTAAATAATTTACCCAAAACCCGGGGAGCTGCCTTTTACAACTCCATGAGTACATTCCCACTTAGAGCCAAGTGAGTGTCTCTACACTGCCCTACTCCAGGGGGTGCCATTCATAGACTAATGTGAATGTGTTGCCGAAGTTGAACGAGGCAGCTGCCCTACCCACGGCAGTTAGGGAACTGAATCGTAGCTTGAACCTAGGTCAGCTTGACTTCAAAACGCAGATCGTCACCACTAAGCTACGCTGAAGGTAAACATTTGGGTTTTAGAAATATGATCTGCCCTTTTAATCAAGCGATTAGAGGGACACCTGGAGATATAGTATTATATTACAGTTGCAGGTGCTAACCATTTTTTCTGTGTGCAACACTTAACACAAAGGATTCCTGAGTTTTTGGAGCAGAACCATTTCGGTAATGACAGTCAGTGGTGGAAACATGTATTTAACCACATTGGAGGCCAGAGGAGATCAGTGTATGCATCCAAAACAATGCTTGATAAGTAAATTTGGGCTTGTATTTGTTTAGGATATACAAAGATGATACCTCTTCCCCTTGGGAAAACAATAACAGTTATATTCTATATCCATCAAGCATCTTAAAAAGCCAGTGTTTAATGGAAAATGAGAAGGAATCTGAATGCAAAATGAGAATCTGAATAAGGTATTATATATCTACTCAATAGAATTGTATATTATCACCACATAAAATGTATCCATGTTCTTTGTGCATATATATCACTGGAAAGGAATACACACCAAAAAAATTATGACAGTTGTTATATTCAGGTACTGGCATTATTGTATGTGATTCATTTTGTTTCCATTTTCCATTGGTTTTGTAACATTTAAAAACTACTTTTAAAAAGAAAAGCAAAAGTGATATTAAAGTATATTTTACATGTGAAAGAAATATAATTTAACTTTAATCATTGTGTTTAGCAGCCCAATTTTCCTCCAAAAGCAAGAAAAATAACCAGTCAGAATTGTTCATGACATAGACTCACTTATCCCACACTTCTGCAGTTGTAAACAATCTACATGGGCACAATGACCAGTTTGTCTAAAGATCACTGCCTTTATAAGCATATTGTAAATAATAAATTATTGTAAATTATGAAATGCAGTAGAACAGTGAGATTATGTTTGCCTTCCTAAAACATCCATTAAGGAAAATATTGGTAATTTGTTTGTACACAGTTTGTAATTTGATTTTTGAAACTAGTACTTCATTCAGCATTCATTTTTTGTTGTATTTTGTTAAACTCCCACTTAACAAATACTGTATTCTGGAGTCACAGTCCATCATGCTCTAAAATGAGTTGGATTGCCAAAAAGTACACTTCATAATAAAGTTGTCCATTTTAAAGACTAACATTGGAAGACAAAAGAAAATTCTGTCTGTTCCCTTGTGAGGGTTGACTGGTGCTGAAAACTTGTGTTTTTCAATTAAGGATTTTAAGAAAATCTTATCATCAAAGTAGTAAGCCAGGGGTAAAATGAATCAGTTTTGGCCCTACAAGTAATATGTCAGTTTTCCTTTCTATTACTTTTGGTTACTTTTCATGCAAATAGTGTTATTGGGAAATTGCAAAAGGCTACTGAAAAAAAAAGTGTGTTTCTCCTTGGCCTCAGGATTAAGTCGAGGCGAGAAAGAATAGAAAATGAAAACATTACCCCAGGAGGTACAACTGCAGTTGAAATATCAATGTCATTTTAGAGGTGACAGTTGTTGCCACCTTCAATTGGACTGTCCTAAACTTGAGTGGAGTGCAAGTGCAGACATGTCGTAGGTCCTGAAGTCAGTGGCCTGAGTTTGAGACCAGGCCCCCTCATTTTCCAACTCTGTGACATGGGATATGTTACTCAATTTCTCATCTCTATAACAGATTTATTGCTCAAAAGAAATGAAAGTGTTAAAGTAGTTTATAAAACACTGATTCTCCTTTCCCTACCTGCATACTGTTTTAGTACATCATGCTCTGTCTCAGTCCACCGTGCCTTTTTCAAGCAGTTTTCTCAGATTTCCTCTCTTGCTCTCATTCTCTCTAGCATTCAGACTCCTAGTTTTGGGTTCTCTCGGTTCTCCCATCCAGTTACAAAGTCCACGTCCCGTTTGGCTGTTAGCTGTGCATACACCCCTGATTTAAGTGTCCACCTTGACCTTGATAAATTTTTCTCCCAGGTTCATTTCTGGCCCTGTAGGGCCCTTGTTTCATGTATCCATTCTTATCCCACCAAGAGACATGTGGACAGTAGCAGTCACCAAGGTAGGGAATTCAGGAAGAGCCAGTTTATAACAAAAGAGGCTGAAAAATACCCAGACCTGTTAAGTTGGAGATGGCCCGCAAATAGAGATATTTAGGAGGCTGTTGGAATTGGAAATACAGATTGAGAAATCATAGGTTTATTAGGGAGTATATGTTAAATGAGAAGAGTTTAAGGGAGATGCCAAGTAAAGTAAGGACTAACTATGTTCATTACAAGGTCATGAGTAACCTTAACAAGAGAGATTTCCAAGGCGAAGCCAGAGTGGATACAACAGAATTGCAGTGGGATCAATAAATTGGGGGGGGGGGGATGTATCATTATAGTCAGTAGCCTGTAGTTATATGTAGGTTTTGTGTATGCAGGAGTGGGAAAAATGCACCATGCTCCTTATAGAAAATGGAAAGGTGGTGGTGGCAGGACTTAGATTTTGAGAAAACTTACCTCGAGATTTGATGGAAATTTAAAATACCTGCATTATTTGCATTAAACTGTAAAGCATAGCAAACCTATTGCAGACAGTGTTATGGTGGTTTTTTGTTTGTTTGCTTAATTTACATATTTGCAAGAGTCAAATAAATTGAAGGAAAGATTTATAGGACTAGTATTTAATCTGAATTTATCAGGAAATGGGAAAATCCTAACTTCTTCATGTTTTTTATGAAAAAGTGATGGTTATTTATGTATATATATATGTATATAGAGGATGGTGTTGGTAGGTAATATAGACATGGCGAGCGTAAATATAAATATTGGTTAGGTCTTTTGAGAATGCTAATTATACAGCATTTACAAAAAAGCAGGAAATATACTGTTTTCTCAAAGGAGATGAGGATATGGGACAGAATCTGCCACGTTATCTCTCCCTGAGTTGATTGGAGGGTGGGGTGGGGTAGCTCTGTCTCTGGGTGATCTGTTAGTGGAGAGGAGGAGCCAGTGCTACTTTCCATTAGGAAGTGGTTGAAGAGAAAACTGTCAGGGCCGTGACGGGATGCGTCTGAAAGGAACTCAGGCAGCCAACCGTTCTCTCTCCTCCTGTGTCTCGATGTTGTTTTCCTTAGTCATCTCTCTTGGAAATCATCAGAATAATAACACTGATGCATAATCAGTTCTGGAAATCCACTTCCCATAGTTGGGTTTCTTGCTGATTGAACAGAGATAATTTAGGAAGTTAAAGGCAGAAGCTGTGCTTCCTACAAAAATCATTTCTAAAGGCAAAATAAGTGATTCATTCTTTTCAAGACTCTAGGTACTAAATATCGCAACATTATATTGAGGAGTTTAGTGAGAATAATTATGAAAATCTTTCCTGTGAGGATATAGTTAAAGGAGTTTCCAGTTGTAGCGTGCTGCCCAACAAGGTTTATTAAACAATACACGCTTACTTACACAGGACCAAAATAAGTTCCTAAGTAATTTGTATAGAGGAGGCATCATTAATCTCTGTTCTAGCTTAGAGGGTCTAGAGTTCTCCATCTAAATTTTCTTGTTGTGTGGGTTCCCTGAGATGTCAACAAGGAACCTGCCCCCTCAGAGGAAGGTCTCCTAGAGCCTAGGGATACAGGCAAGCATCAATCCTGGTAGGTGGCCTCTGTAGAAGTGGTAGGTGATGACATACCAATGAAAGGAACAGCAAACAAGGTCCCTGGGGACAGATTGTTCACACTTGCAAGAATGAGTGCCCACACTTTAAGGCCCTGCTTGCCAGAATGAGGTGGTGCTAAGGATGATGACTCACTCCCCATTTGTGAGCATTTGAACACTGCCCCTCATGGTTCCCTCTGTGGCTTCGTGTCATACTTGGGGTGCAGGAGTCCTGGCCGTGTGGCCTATGAGGCCTACTACCTGCAAGTTTCTTACAGTCCTTTTCTCCTTCAGAGTGTTGTAGCTCTCCACTTCTCTTCTGCTTGCACCCCCACCCCCACCCCTCCCATTGGAGGGAATATTTTCTTGCCTGGGAGAAACTCTCCTCTTTCCTGTCTGCTTTTAAAATAACATTTTGTCTATAGATACAAATCCCTTTTCTTTGAAGTCCTTCTTACCTTCATGGAGGGCTAAGATAGCTTAAACTTTAAACCCTTCAAGGACAGTTAAGAAACGGGTGAGGGGAACAAAACAGCTAATTGCTATATTAAAGCAACTAAGTTATAATATATCGTGATAAAGTAACAGAAATCTAACTTTTGTGTTTTGTCAGAGTTGAAATCAATGGAAGACCTAACAGATTATTTTGGAAAATAAAGACACATTACTAAAAATCCTACCTAACCTGATCGGTTTTGTGCAGGCAGATGTGGGTTATGGATTCAGCATTTCCCTTTACAACTCACAGGTAGTCATTGTGATGGCTTTCTTGATTTTGTAGGTTTGAGTTAAAGATCTGTTTTTGGCTTACCCCTATTGTCTTTTTAAATCAAAATGTTAAAATGCTGAATTTTGAGTTACTAAGCCTAGTATTCACTATGGAGGTAAAAAGTTTGTGTGAGAAGGATCAAATACTGTTTAAAGTAAACCATGAAATGTGAGTGCTTGGTGGGAGACCTCCTCCGGGTGTCCCACCTGCTTTCATATTAATTCAATAACAAATTCAATATTTAATATTTAAAAGAGTCAACATTTGATTTCGAAAGTAGAAGAAGCCTGGATTCAGCATGCTCTCTCTCCTAGGTGTGCACTGCTTTCAAAAGACATGCTTTCCTTTCATAGCTCAATTCCCATGAATCAAGGTATCAAGGAAGAAGGAAATAATACATTTCCCTTTCCTGGTGTCAATTTTTTTTTTTCTTACCAAGAGTGTTTTTATATTGTTGAGCAGAATAAAAGGGATGCCATTTTTCAAAACGCGGGGAACTGGATTTCCATCCTGAACGCTCTCGTTGTTTGGATCTCCTTTTGTCTTCTCTGCCTCTTTCACTCTCTCCCCCGACCCCACAAATTCTTTTTTACCAGAATTATCCATGCTCCACTCAAATATCAATTCATCAGTCAGGCTTCCCCTGACTAACACCAGGATTAAGTACACAGATAATTTAGGAGGCTGTTGAACAAGTTCAGATGTGTGTAACATTGAGATTATGAGTCACTAGCTATAGACTGTATAATCATGTATGGACGAAAATGACCAGTTAAAATGTTTATCTTTTATTTAAAGGTATTCTTTCCTGGACATTCTTTCCTGGATGATTTTCAGTTTTGAACATAGTATTCTATATGATAAAATATATTGTCTTATATATTGTATATGTATTTTTTATAGATACCTGCCACCCAGACACCCATACACCATACACACACACACCCATACACCATACACACACACGCACACGCGCACACACACACACGCATACACACACACACGCGCACACACACGCGCACACACACACACACACTTTTGGTCAAGAATATCCATCTGAATCTGTGGACTTGAGGGCCACTGCTGTCTTCTGTTAGTTCTGGGGTGACATAGAATGAGCATGGGACTCAAACCAGAAAGATTCCCAATAGGTAAATGTTCCTTCCCTAACAACAGAGCCATGGCAGAAGGAACATTTTCTAATTTCACCAGTAGCATCTTTGTTCTAGTGGTGGAGAGAGTGAGATGCCCCCCACTAAGAACTTGGGAGGTTGTATTGTGATGGCCCAGCAGGCTAGGCAAAACTGAGTATGACAAACAGCAAAGATGCATTTCAGCTCCTCTAGCTCAAGTGGCTCCAGCTCTAGGATGATACAAAAGGGACTCAATAAAAAGATATTAAAAGACTGAAAATGTCATGGTGACATTATCTTTTGAAAATACCACACCATCAGTTAAAGTACTGCTTCCCAATGGCACAGTTTGCAGGAATTTGTAGCTGGAATTGTGGGTTATCTATTGCAGTTCACAGAGGATGCTTTACTGAGAGTTTTGTGGGAAAAACTCCCCTTGCCCTAACTCAGAAGAATTTGTATTTACCTGTGCATTCCGTGCACATCCTAGCAAAACTTTTTTAACATTTTTCATTTATTAAGGTTCATTTTTTTGTGGAAGCAAAATTTTAAGTGTTAATAAATGGCAATAAATCAGAGACATGTGACAACTCATTGCATTTAGTTATAGAAAGAAGTTTTAGAGTGAAAACATATTTCTTGTGAAGAATATTATTGATTTTTCTAGGACTACAGCACACTTGAAGTAGCAAAGATTTTTATTTCTTTTTTGGAGATTTATAAGAACTTCATCAATTGTGTAGATCCCCTAGCCACATACGGAATGCGGAAATACAGGTATATTTTTGCTAAATGGTATGGATGCCTTCTAGCAAATTTGGCTTTAAACCCAGTCCCATTTCTCCTAGATGTTCTTTAAAAGTTAGAGGTGATTTCCCATCAGGAAAAAAATCTCTAAAAATGTTAGCTGCATACTCGTTAGTGAAACAGTGATAGCCCACTGACTTGATGGAATTGGGAGTACATTAAATATTTTGGTGATATATTACTAGCTTCAATTCAGGAACTCAAATATTCCTTGTATTTTCCTAATACAGTTAGCCAGGACCCATGGGAATTGGTAGATGCTGGATAAATGTAAGTAGACTCTCCATTAACCGGCTGCTTGAGTTCTGGTTAATGGAGAGTCTACTGTATTATCATTTCTTCCTTTAACTGAAATCATTTTCTCCAATACCACAGATTTTTTTTCTAATTATTATAATGAATCCTGTTATCCTTATTTTCATGTCATTCTTTATTTAGTAGAAAGTTATTGGTAGACAAACACAGTGGGGACTATATAGATAAATAGTATGGTATCCTTAGGAGCTTACGTTTTATAAAGGAGCTTTCTGATCAATATATTGGAATATTTAACTTCCAATTGATACTGAAATCTGTATGGTACTTCATAACATAAAAATATACACATATAAATTGTCTCTTTTAAGCTTTCAACAACTTCTTACACATTGGGTAGATTAGGTAGGTATTTTTATGCCTCTAAAGCTCAGAGAAGTGAAGTGATTTGCCTGGAGATGACTTTGTCCTATGGAGCACACCGGTTCAAATCCTGTGCTCCTCTCACCATACTCTGTCATGTGTGATGGTTAATTTTGTGGAGATTTGACTGGGCAAGGGAATGCCTACATATCTAGTTAAACATTATTTCTGCACTTGTCTGTGAGGGCATTTCTAGAGAAGATTAGCATTTGAATTGGTGGAGTAGGTAAAGCACATGAGCATCATCCAATCTTTTTTATTTTTAAATATACAGGTAACCTCCCCCATATAACACAGTCGTTATATTCCTAAAATACCATGTTATGCGAATCCGTGTTATACAAAACAAAGAACTAGTACAAAAAAGGGGGTTAGGTTCCAAAAATTAAAATAAAACATACTATTATATTTTTATAATTAAGAGAAATATCTTTACTAAAATAATTTTCACTAAAAGTATAACATATTCATATGTATTAAATAATGTTTTCTTCATCACACTAGTAAACACCATTAACCAAGGGCATTTTCTTTTTGTCAAAGTATCCTCTGAATTTTCTTTAGCACAATCTTGATTTCTATTCTGTACTCTTTGCAAAAAATCTATGGTTTTGGATTGCTTGCTTTTAGCTGGGAGATCTTTATAAATTTCATTACATGGTGCCAGCACTTGTGAAGTTCTCTCTTAAACTTTGTGCTTCTTTCAGTGGAAGGATCTTCAGTCAAATCTGATATGACATCCACACTCAAAAGAAAAATTTCAAATGAGATATCTTTTGCTCTTAAAAGCTTTTATTACATTCCATGTTATCCAGAGATTTCCCTAATTTCAAGTGAGATATTTTTTGCTCTTAAAAGTTCTTATTACGCTCCATATTGTTTGGGGATTTCTCTAATTCTCAAACCATGTTAGAGCAAACCCATGTTCTAGGATGCCATGTTATACAAGGGTTTTCACCCAATTCTTGAACTGTGTTGGAGTGAAACCATGTTATAGAAGTGCTGTGTTATACGAGGGTTATCTGTATGTACAAGGGCTGTCTGAAAACAAATCCAGCCATAAATGTTTCTATTTTCCATATTACATTGCTAAATACTTTCTGGACAGCCCTTGTATGAAAGTTTATTTGAGACAAACTGACAATATAGCCTGGGAACAGGGTCTCAAGTGCTCCCTCCAATCTGTTGAGGGCCTGAATAGAGCAAAAAGGCAGAGGAAGGTGGGAATCATTCTGCCTGACTGAACTGAGACATTGATCTGCACCTGCCCTCACCACTCCTGGATCTCAGGCCTTCAGACTCAGATTGGCATTGACAACCAAGTCTCCAGCTTGTGGATAGCAGATCCTGAGACTTCCCAACCTCTGTAATCATGTGAGCCAACACTTTATAATAAATCTTTTTCTAGATATACATGTCCTATGGGTTCTGTTTCTCTACAGAACCCTCACTAATACACTACCAATGCTTTCTCTTTTTTTAATGGAAGTTTGCAATTTTCTTTTGGTAAGTCCACATCAAATACAGCAAGTATTCATACCACATCTAGCTGGTCAGTGCTACTCTATCTTAAATTTAGAGATTCTCAACCACATGTCACGCATGACTCACTGTTGTATTCCAGTCAGTTAAATTGGACCCAATAAAATTATTATGATAATAAAATGGAATAGAATCTAGTTTTTCTCTCACTATTTCAAAGAGATAGAGTTGGAGGAAAAGGAAAGAGAAATTCATATAAACCTACCCAGGCATGTGGGATGATGAATGCTAATATCTTCTCTCAATGTAGTGTAGCAGAATAAGCTTTGGGAACCATCATATTACATGATAACTCCATCCTTATCTCAGATTTTAGAATGCAAATTATGTACCATTAATTTGTCCCTATTTGCTCAGTGTAGAGAAAACTGAGGTTGTCTCAGCACATCTGTTTTTACCTTTCCCCAATTTTGTGACTCAGGTAAGATTAGATGTATTTGCTCTCTCCACCTATCCCTGCAAAGATGGACTCTGATAGCCTATCTAATCAGAGAATGCTTGCTCCTGGCCAGTGCGATTGATAAAAAAACAGTCCATTTAAATCAAGAGTCAGGACTCTTATTTGATAGTTTGTGGAGAAAAAAATTCTTATTTCTACAGTTTTCCTACCCTCTCACCCCACAACCCACAGTTAATATGAATGAGGAAGTATGACGGGGCTGGAAGCTCTGTTAAGACCATGGAAAAAGCCAGCCTGAAGATGACACCAACAAGGATCAGGGCACATCTGAGCCAACTGTAAAACATGGCCCCAGAGTCCTGGCTGGGCCATGCCCGTAGGCTCACCCCACCTCTGGACTTCTGTTTCCATGCCAATAAATTATGGTAATTATTTCAGCTTCTATTACTAAGTTTTGTTATCTGCAACCAATAGAATCCTCTCTGAAACAATTCATTGAGAATATATAATAAAGAAATGAAGACTGATGGAGCCGAATATCATTTATACATTTTAACTCATCCATTCATTTTTTAAAAACAAAACAAAAAAAAAGAAATTATTTATGGACCTTAAAAAGTGAAAATTTCAAAAGGATTTTAACTAGGTGCCACTTTCTTAAAAACCAAACCAAAAAAAAAAAACAAAAAACGGGGGTGGGGGATCATCTCTAAGATAACAAGATTCTGCCCAGTAGGAGACGGTATTGCTCAGCATTAGCACATCAGTCCCACTGAAAAATGAAAACTTAGGTTCATCTCAGTAGCCTAATCACTGTTCAAATTGGCGTTCTTATGAAGTGATTGATTTTCTGCCACTTTTGGGAGAATATTCTGCAATTGTTATTCACAAACTAATGTCCTTGTGTGCAGTGTTTAGCTTTCTTATGAAGAGAGTCACTCATTAGGATTAGGTCAAGTATAAATTACTAACTTCCTAAAAAGTATAATTATGAAAAAATTTTTTCATGGATAGGCCCTTGATTAAAAAAGGTACAAATCACACAAGCAGATGACATACCAGTTCACTATACTAATAACGTAAAAATGATTCTAATGGACCTAAGAAATCTGAGTTTAATCCAAAACTATCTTTTGCCTCAGAACTGCAAACAGTAGCTCTATTGGTGAAGGTATTATAAATTGTGCTTTGATGACCTGACAAGTCATATGACTCATTGGTGGGAATCACTAGGTCACTCTCAGTCCAAAATATCTCTACAGGCTATAAATGATGCAACTATAAGAAAAACATAATTCACAACATCACACCTTCTCTCCTCTGATTAACCCAGGAGTAGGCTTGCTCCGTGTACTACTGCAGCCTCTGTATCTTAAAGCCTAGAGACGTCCTCCAAAGAAAAGTTGTTTGGCTATAGCTCTTTATTCAATCTGAAAAATATATCTTAAACTACAAACCTAAGCAAGAATTTCTTTTTTTTAGGTAATTCCCATAAGAGTATATAAACCAGTTGATAACAAATATTTTAACCATAGTCTAACTTAGTGTATTAAGTTTTGGGCTCTTGGATCATATACAGTAGACTCAGTGAACTGGCACCAATGGGCTTTGGTAGATGCCGGATAAATGCAGGTACACTCTTCGTTAGCTGGAACTCAGTCAACCAACACCCTGAATCAACCAGCAAAATCTCAAGCAACTGGTAAGATTCTTTTGCTGGTTGCTTGAGTTCCAGTTAACAAAGAGTCTACTGTACATTCAAGATAATATTCCCAAATACACTTAGGTTTTATCTGTTTTATCCTTCTTCATAGATAGGAACAGCAAAGGGATACTATTTCTCCTAATTACTCCTGGAACACAAGAGAGTGCCCAGGACAATCCAGTAAGTAAATTAAGCAGGCAGGTTACGTTCTTAATAGATCACTTTTACTAAGACTATAGCTCTGTGGTTGGTGATGGCAGCTCTATCCAAGTGGTTGGTTTAAGGAAGAAAGCATTCCAAACAGAGAAATGGAAATACATGTATTGGGTCTATTTATAGCCTCAGGCATTGCCACCAAATTGAAACCATCCAGGGACTGCCTTTTTTGGGGTCGGGGGAGGGAGACTGAGGAATTATTTAGATTTCAGAGCAATTAAGTAGAAGCTTGATTTTGAAGCAATAACAAAATCAAAATCAATACTGATTTCTGAATGAATTGTTGCATTTCCTTTAACTATAAAGCTTCAGTGCTCCATTATGGGGGGTGAGGAGAGGGGAAAGAAGAGGTTGATTATTTTAATTGAATTTGATTTTCATAAACCATTCTGGTTTGTTATCCAGCAATTGTGTTCCTCTATGTTTGTGCATAGTTGTTAGTTAATGATTGCTACACTATCTTTCTAAATAGTACCCTAAGAAAAGTCATCTTGCATCCATATAGAAGAAACTTCAAGCATAAAATGCATTTTACATTTTAAAAAAATCTTCTAATATGTCCCGTTTTCTAAAAGTAGAATGGAATTATTCATCCATTCAACAAGTGTTTATTGGGCACCAACTCTGTGTCAAGTATAGTGCTAGGCATTGGGGATACAGGGAAACAATGAAGGCCAGGTACCCATGCTCATGGAGTTCAAAGTCTAATAGGGAAGACAGACTATTAAACCAGCTATTCTACTATAGTGTGACAGGTATTATAATAGGTAATGAGCAGAATGCTGCAGGAACACAAAGAAGGGACCTTTATCCCAATCTTAGATCAGGAAGTCATTCCTTAAGAAGTGACATCTAAGCCAAGAAATCTCATTATTTGGAGTTTGAGTTCAAGTAATTTGTTCATAGTAGTAGACAACTCACACAGAAACATAAAAATGACATTGAGTTCCTACTGCGTGCCAAGCACTGTTCTTTATGCTTTACATGCCTTATTTGATTTAATTCTCACAAGAGATCTTCAAGGTAAATACTATTATTCTTATAAGGCTGACTAATTAATAACAATACCAGGATTCCAATTCTGGTCTGTTTGACTTTAAAGTCCATGATATTTGCAATGTCTAGTCATATAAAAAAAATTTTAGCTAAGATATGGGAAAATTAAAAAAAAAATAGACTAACTCTTTTAACAAGTCTGATAGTGATCATTGGAAAATATTACACTAATTTTACCATTAAAGATGGTGGGTTGACCACACACAAGTGTGTCCTCTTTCTTCAGAGACAACATGAAAAATATCAGTAAAGGAAAACCTCTCTAGAAACATACAATGATAAAAGGAATGGTGGACTCAACCATCATTCATGAACCAGTAATTTCAGGGGGTTTGGAGAACAAAAGGAGCATTAAGTGTTGCTAATGAAATAAGGCAGAGGAAGCTGAAACCTTACTGAATGTAGAAGAAAACAACTAAGGAGCAGATTTGCCTCGGAGAACTTGGGAGCATCTCAAGCATGGCCTGGGAGTGGGAGTGAAGCCTAGGACTGGAAATAAGGGTGTCAATAGAAAGTATATATTTGGAACAAGTGGACAAATCATTCTGACAAGGAGATCCCCTGCAGTTAGGATGAACTCCCAAGCAGAAGACCGAATGTCTTTTGTCTGGAGGAGCTGAATGGTTTCAGAGACCAAACATTCTGTCACCCTCTAATGAAGGGGATGGCTCTCTGTCTGCTCTACCTAAAGCAATGCCTGACCGTCAACAAGACAAATTAGGTTTTAGTGACTCACTTTTAAATATGAAGAATCAACCAAAACTCAGAGAACAGCCTCCAAGATAAACAAGCAGTGAGGCAAATAATCAAACAAGAGGGGAAAGGAGAAATAAAAAGACCTAGGTGAAAAGAGAGACAGTTCATAGGACAGAAAGGAAGTTTAAAAAAAGAAAAAGGAAATACTCCAATTAGCATCCTTGGAGATATGAAAGAATTTATTGCCATCATAAAACAAAATTAGGACACATAAAAAAAAGAAACAATTGGGAACAAGAAAGAGTTCTTGGGAATTAAAAATGAGATCAGCAAAATATTAAATTCAGTAGACAACTCGAGAGATAATGTCAAGGGAATGTCCATAATGCAGAACAAAATGAGAAAGAGAATATGAAAGGAAAGCTAAAAGATCAAAGATCAATTTAGGAGGTCCGGAGAGGAAGCAATAATCAAAAAGTAAATAGACAAAAATTTCCTAGAGTCAACATGAGTGTCCAGATTTAAAGGGCCCACTGATTCTTAAGCTTTTTGGATGGCAAACCCTCATACCAAAGAACAGTTGTAAATTTCAGAAATTCTAGAATGAAGAGATGATCCAAATAACTCTAGAGAGCAAGCACAGATCACTTACAAGAAGTGAAAATCCAAATGGCAGTGGACAGCATTACTAGATGCTCATGTTTTTAAGGGAAAATTACTTTTTATCTTAAAATTCTGTACTCAGCCACTCGCGTAAGATTTTTCTTTTAAGGCAGTCATGCAAGGACTCAAATTTAATCTCCCACATGCTCTTTCTTAGTAAGTTATTGGAGGCTATGTCCAACAAAATAAGGACATAAACTAAGGAAAAGAAAAACAGAATAGAGGAAAAAGCAAATCCAAAAAGTAAAGTCCCAAGAAGACAGCTGTGCAGCAGACCAAGAGCATAACTGGTCCAACTTACAAAAGGAGGAAAGGGAGCTCTAATAAGAAGAAGGTAAGGGCTTGACACAACCTGATGACATGCTTTACTCAACATACGAAAATGGACAAATACGTAGGGCAGAGGTAAACAATAGCCTTGAGAAAAAAAGCTGTATAAGAAAGTAAATGTAATCCATGTATACTTAACCTTCCAGTAAATGAGGCATACACTATCAATTTAATTTAAAAGCTATGATAAGATTGTTTTGGGAGGATAATAATAGGAAGGTGTACATATGTTTGTAAAAGAACCACATCCTCATCTGACATAATTATAAGGATGATGCCTGAAATTGATAGGTCAATAAGCACCCAAATAGTATATTACTTAGAGATTTAGAAATACCTACCAAAAGAAGCAAATAAAAATATTATAAGTCACTGTCCCTAAGAAACTGAATCGGGTAGTAAGGAGGGTATATGACCTAAGAATATTATTTTGTCATTGTAAGGATTTTAAGGCTATTTGACTTTTTTCAATTATGTGTATGTTGTTAACACAAATTGAAAAGTTTATAAAAAGAAAGAAATATTATATGTCAAATCATCTGTTAAGAAGAAAACATATATTTCTGTTTAAATGTATTAAATGTCCCTGATCCTAACACAGAATAAGAATCAATGACAAGTACACATCTTCAATAAATAATTATAATTCCTTGTCAACTATTTCGGTCTTATGGGTTGATGTATCTCTTGTTTACTTTCTGATTCAGGTATTGATAAATAGGAATTATGTGTTGAGTAATTTAATTTATATGTATATCACATAATCAAGAATAAAATACACCTAATTGCATGACAATGTGTTGAGGACTGTTTACCCAACTAGTAATTCTATAGAACTTGTTCATACTGAAAATTATATAAATAAATTTTTTGAGGAATAATCTGAGAAGAATTGGAAATCCTTTGCTCTTTTATTCTGTGTTGATTTTCTGAGATTGTAAAGTACATTTTAATGTGACATATTTTTCCTCAGACCCAACTTTTGTTTAAGCATATGCATAGAATAACTTTTCCTAGATTGGAGAACAAGTTAGAGGCATATTCCTGTCACCTACCTTTGAGGGAAATATTGCATTCTGGTTTTGATGAAAATATAGTAAAGCACATAATTATTATTTGTTATGAATTAAATTAATACTCACTGCTATCTCTATTTGTTCTACTATCATCATTCATCTTCCCTCTAAAATATAAAGAATGCCTGTGGTAAGCAATCTCTGCCTGTTGGTTCTGTTCTTTCCTTGAAGGGTATTTTCATTAATGATAAAAATGGTATTATGCTCTTACCAGACATGTGGCCATTTATCTCCCTCTTGCTAGAGCTGCCTGCCCTGCCATGATGTTGTTTATAGCAAAATACCGTGAGTTAAGGAGACTGTAGGATTCGTTGAACCCCTTCCTTTTATTGGCACCGTAAATCCCCTAAAGACTGCCCCAGAAGTGTCTTGGCACTAACCTTGTCTGATACTATCAAACTGACCTTAGTATGTGCAATTTAAGTAGAAAATTCCAATTTCTTTCTCTAAACACAGGCAAACTAGAGAGAGATCTCACTCACTCCCTAAAATAGCTGTCAAATAGATCCTTCTGCAGTGATGGGAATATCCTATACCTATGGCAGCCACCAGCTATATGCAGATATGGAGCACTTAAAATGTAGATAGTATAACTGAGGGATTAAATTTTAAATTTTATTCCACTGTAATTAAAAGTCCTAAAAAGTCATTGTTCACCTGCATGCTTATGCAATAAATGTTATTATAAAAAGATATTTGGTCCCGAAGGAGAGAGATTTAGACTTACCAATAGAAAAATAATTTTAAAAAGAAAGAAAGGAAGGAAGGAAGGAAGGAAGGAAGGAAGGAAGGAA
>PVJL010011608.1:0-41751 GCA_004026885.1 Lyroderma lyra
AGAGGCCTCGAGAGAGAACGCGTCTTTCCGCTAGCCAATGGGAGAGTTGGACAACGCGGCGGCTCTCCCAGAGAATCCAATCAGAGCACGCGGAAAGGAATGACCCTCGCACGAGGAGATCGCGGGGCTGCCGGGCCAGCCGTGGGAAGCGTGAGGCACCTGGTTCAGAGGGGTCCCAAGTGCCCGACGGGTCCCCACGGCCGGGCTGAGCCCGCGGCTCTTAACACCGCGCGCGCCCGACGGGTCTCCATAGCCGGGTTGAGCCCGCGGCTCTTAGACCGCGCCAGGCCCGCCGGCCACTCACCTATGGCGGTCCGCGCCGCCGAGACGATGACCACGGGGTCGGAGCCTGCACTCATCCTGCCACACGATCGCCTCACGTGTTCCTATGTCCCAGTGCTGCGGGCTAGTGAAGCAACGCATTTCCCCAGGACGGACCACACTGCGGGGCGGAACCGCAGGCCCTCCCGCCCCGCGCCCCGCGAGGGCGGGTGCGCAGGCGCGAGGATGGAGGGGGCGGGGCGGGGCGGGGCGGAGGGGGTGGGGCAGGACCCCAGACTCCCCGGACAGGAGACACACAGCCCGCCACCACCTCAGACCTTTCTATGAGCTTCACAGTGTTGTATTTTCTATCATGACATTTCTGGGGTTTTTGTTTTTTCTTTGTGGGGGTGGGGGTTAAGCTTAGTGTTTTAGGAGTCAGTGAAAAGTGGGAGTGACAATATCCCGCCTTCAGCCTAGAACTGGAATCCCTGTGGCGAGAATATCTGGGCGAATCCTATCACCTGCAGGCGTGCTGGCGGTTCAGATGTGTTTGCTTTCCTGGCTGGCAAAGCTCCACGTTTTTTCAGGCCGCCCAGTGGTCATTGCCTGTTAGGGGTTAGGTTGGTGCTCCTCTGCAGGCACGCAGGACTCCGGATTGTGGGACCATTTACCTTTCTTGTCCTTGGAAGATCAGCTCCAGGTGAAGCCAGTGTTTCAGTGTCCCACAGGTCAGAAAGATTGCCTCCGGCCGACAGTTGGAACAATTTGAAGGAGAGGAGCGTGTACTATGTGGGGTCAATCATCTGCTTAAAACCCTTTACAACTTTCTGACCCCTGACGTGGGCCAAACTAAGGAGCCACTCTCCCCACCTCACTATAGAGTCCTTTTCTTAGTTCTTTAGCTCTCAGTTTCACCTATTTCCTAGTCTGAAGCCTTAATTGCCTCCTTGATCAATTGTCTCTGGCTCCTCACCTTAAGCAACAGACTGTGCCCCATAGGTGATTACTCCGAAACTTAACTCATGTCTCCAGTTTGCTGATTACAATTACTACAGGCAAGCACCCCTTCCAGGCCTTTCTGGACCTGGACAGGGGATAACACCTGAATGACCAGCTAGGCCAGCAGTCAACAGGCCGCAGGCTCAACAGACTTTACATCACATTGACAAGGGCTTTGAGGCCTATTTCCTAGACCAATGCTTTTAAAAATACTAATTTCTCCTCATCTAGGCACCATCAGGATACTAGCGGTGCCCCCAACAAGGCTTCCAGCTCATCTCAACAAAGGAGTCAGCATGGCGGGTCTCGAGACCCCTTCCCCTTTTTATTTTTATTTTTTTATTTTTTTTTTTTGGTATGTGGGTAGCTCCCCGACTGGGAATCGAACCCGGGCCGCAGCACTGACCGCGCCAATGCCGAAGCCTTAAGCCGCTACACCATCAGAGAACTCCCATTTTATTTATTTATTTTTTTTTTTCCCTTCCCCTTTTTAGATCAGACAGGGTGAGAGCTCCGTGGATCCCCAGTAGGTGGGGACAACTACCATCCTCGGCAGGAAACAGATACAGAAGGTGAGACCTCCAGCCCCTCAGCTTCCCATGGAGATTTATGGGGATCATGTCTCTCAAAGAGAATAGGAAGAAGGCAAATAGAATAGGGGGGATCTCAGTACCCCTCCCATGAGACTGCTCTGCTGGAATAGTCACTGCCTTGATACCACCCCCTCACTAGTAACCCCTGCTTCAGGCTGGGCAGCCACAGGAGGAAGTTCCGGCAAATACAAGGAAGTTAGAGGGCACAAGAAGCCTCCCACCACCACCACCACCACCACCCCACCCCCGGTTTGGGCCAGTTCCTAATGCCTGCGCAGTGAGAGTTACAATGACCTTCCTCTCACCTGGGCCTCATTATACCATCATTGTAATGTCATACATATGCCCGGAAGTTCATTAATATCGTTACAACAGACTGAATTCTGGGAAAGGACATGTGCAGTTAGAAAGGGGTTATATAATAGGCCCCATGCCAATCAAACTTGTCAATCAAGTGGCCCCACACCCAAATGGGCATAACCATCACAGCCAAAGAAAATAAAAGTCCCGAAGCCTCAGTAATCGGGGTTCTTGAGCCACTTCCCTACTCCAGTCCGCTCCTCCCTCTTAGGAGTGGACTTCCTTTTCAATAAACTACCTCTGTTTCATTTCTACACTCTAATGTGTGTTGCGTTCAATTCTTTGCTTGAGATATCAAGAACCTGGACACCATGTCGATGAGGGCACCCCACCCAGTAACATCCTATTGGACAGAGTTCAGAGTCTTTCAGAGCTCTGTAGGAACCCCCATATCTGGCCGCAGTCAGGTTCCAGCCTCAGCTCTGGTTGTTCCCCTTGCAGTCTAGTCTTGTCTCCCAGAGAGCAGTCCTGCTTTGCCTTATTCTCTGTAGCACCCAGAGCAGTGCTGGACATGCAGTAAGGACTTAATTAATGCTTATCAAATATTAATGGATTTTCTTTTGTCCTTTTTAAAAATTTGAAAATGTTTTCTTTTTTTTTTTTTTTTTTTTTTGCTTTTTGGTATGTGGGTAGCTCCCTGACTGGGAATTGAACCCAGGCCGCGGCACCAACAGCGCCAGTGCCGAAGCCTTAAACCACTACACCATCAGGGAGCTCCCCGAAAATGTTTTCATGTTTTAATAGTTGATATGCAATATTGTATTAGTTTCAGGTGTACAACATAGTGATGAGACATTTATATAACTTATGAAGTGATCACCCTGACAAATCTAGTACCCATCTGACACCATACATTGTTATTACAATATTATAGACTATATTCCTTATACTATACTTCACATCCCCATAACTATTTTGTAACTACCAATTTGTACTTCTTAATCCCACCCCCAAAATCCCCTCCTAGCTGGCAACCATCCAAATGTACTCTGTATCTATGAATTTCTGTTTTATTTTCTTCTTTAGATTCCACATACAAGTGAAATCATATGACATTTGTCTTTCTCTGACTCCTCTTGGTACAATATCCTCTAGGTCCATCCATGTTATTGTAGATGGCAAGATTTCATTCTTTTTATGGCTAATATTCCTGTGTGTGTGTGTGTGTGTGTGTGTCTTCTTTATACTTGGCTACTGTAAATAATACTACAATGAACATATGGATGCACATGTCCCTTTGTTTTTTTTTTGTTTTTGTTTTTGTTTTTTTTTTTGCTTTTTGGTATGTGGGTAGCTCCCTGACTGGGAATCGAACCCAGGCCGCAGCACTGACAGCGCCAGCGCCGAAGCCTTACGCCACTACACCATCAGGGAACTCCCACATGTCCCTTTGAAGCAGAGTTTTTAGTTTCTTCAGGTAAATATTCTGAAATGAATTACTGAGTCCCTCTTTGCCTCTTGTTACAGCCTTTATTTTAAAGTCTATTTTGTCTGGTATAAGTATTGCTACCCCAGCTTTTGTTGTTTCCATCTTGGTACCAGAAGGAGAAGAGAGATCAAGGAATTGAAAACCTATTTGAAGAAACAGTGATGGAAAACTTTCCTGACCTGGTAAAGGAAATAGACATACAAGCCCAGAAAACCCAGAGTCCCAAACAAAATGAAGCCAAAGAGGCCTAATCAAGACACATCATAATTAAAATGTCAAAGGTTAAAGACAGGGAATCTTAAAAGATATAAGACAAAAGCAGTTATGTTACCTACAAGAGATCTTCTATAAGACTGTCAGCTGATTTCTCAATAGAAACCCTGCAGGCCAGAAGGGATTGGCACGAAATAGTCAAAGTGATGAAAAATAAGATTACTAGGGAGTTCCCCAATAGTGTAGTGGCTTAAGGCTTTGGCGTTGGCGCTGTCAACACTGTGGCCTGGGTTTGCTTCCCATCCAGGGAACTACCCACATATTAAAACAAACAAACAAACAAACAAACAAAACCCTTACATGTGCTGCCTATAAGAGACACACTTCAGATGGAAAGACATAGACTGAGATGGAAAAAGATATTTCATAAATTTTTATGATTATCATCCAAAAGCTTTAATGATACCCAAGGCTGCATGAAACCCTATATATGTTAAAATCAGCTACAGATAGGGAGATTCACAAGTATTTGAATAATAATTAACATCGAACAACCATCAATTGTCAACACTGGCAAGGTGTGTTTGAGTAGCACACACACACTTGGGTGGAGTAATCAGGATGGCTGGAATTTTATGGCTATTACTAGGATTTGATACATTTCACCTCTTTCCATGAATCCGGTTATGGTGACTGATTCCCAACATCCATTTTTACTCCAAATAATTACTCTTAACCTGGTCAATGGACCAGGCACCTAAGTGTGAAGGTTGAGGAGGGTGGCTCTGGGAAAGGGATTTTCACTTCTAAGAGACACAAGAAAGACAGGCCCTTTTCCCTTTGGACATTGTGGTATCTGGGTATGAGGCCTGGAACTGCAATACAGCCAGTGTGACTGCAAGGCCAACACAGAGGACAGTGAGCAGAGATGCAAAGAACTATAGTGTAGACTCAGGATATCTTTGAGGTTAATTTTAGGGTTCACTCAACCTCTGATCTTCCAACTATGAGAAGAATTTTCCTTATTGTTTAAGCCAGCTTGAGTTAGGTAAGCTGTTCTGTTACATGCAACTGAAAGCATCCAGGCAGACTACTTGGTAGAAAGTTAAGATTTTTCGATGGTAAATCAAGGAGAAACCACCTAATACACTAGGAAGGAAAGGTTTCTAGCAAGGGAAGGTTTCTAGGCAGGCAGTGCACCTGGTTGAGAACATTGAGCAAGAGAACTTTGTTACAAGACTGTGGAGGGAAAAACTCTTGACAAGCATAGGAAATCCTGAAAAAGTTTCAAGTATATATTTTATATATATATATATATATATATATATATATTTGTTGTTGTTGTTGTTGTTGGTTCCCTGAGAGGGGAACGAACCCAGGCCATGGCAGTGAGTGCGCCGAAGCCTAGCCACTACACCACCAGGGAACCCCTCAAGTATATTTAAAAGTCATTAGGCCCTGGAAACCTATGTCAAGACTTTGAAGAGGTGTGTGTGGATGGGTGAAATAACCCAGAGAAGGTAACTAGTTATAAGCCCCGAAGGAGGGTGGTGGAGGGAAAACCTTGTCTAACAGTGTCTGCTTTGGGAGAAATCCTTAGGGTCTAGAATAGTTGTCCCCAGGAATTAAGCAGCACACTCTAGGACTCTTCTGTCTGGAGTGTGTTCCCTGTCCTGAAATATGGGAGACCAAGGAACTTAAGGAACTTGTCCCTTGGCTTCATGCTCTATTCTGTGTCCACTTACATCTCTGGCCCCTCCCGTCTCCTTTGTGGGCTTACTTTGTGCCGGGGTCCTGCCTGGGCGTTACAGAGAACAGCACCTGAAGTGGGGGGCGAGGTTTAAGGAAACAAAGAGAGAAAGAGACAAAGAGGGTCTGGGAGGACTGGAACCATTCTTAGCAAACAGCCCTGAGTTTATTTTTCCTCCCCAATATATCCCTACAGCGCAGTGCAGTACAGCAGAAACAAATATGCATTATCTCACTCAAGGACAAATCATAAACTATCCTTGACTCTCTACCAGTTAACTTGAGGGTCAGAGTAAACGAGAGGGAGTCAGTTTCCCAAGGCAATTCTTCCAAGTACCCAGATAGTCTTCTTTCTTTAGAGTCTCCCAAGGAACTGGCCGTATCAGCCACATTCTTCAGTGATCAGTAAACACTCTCCAGGTGCAGAAAGGACCACTGCAAGAAGCAAAACAAGTTATGCTTCCCTAAAGCCAGCCTGTATGGCTCCCAACAACTTTGACTGCTCCTTAATATTTCTTCAAAGTTTTTACTTTGCACCGGCACCCTGCGTAATACCTGTCACTTCCATGGCTTAAGTTCCCACCTATGTGCTGACAGCTCTGAAACCTCTCTGCAACCTAGTTGTCTCCTGAGCAGACAGACACTATTAAAATTTCCCACAACAAATATAACACATCCAATATAACACATCCAAACCTAACTTGTTATATCTACCTCTATTCGCATTTATTGTTTCTTCTCTATTCAAAATATCAGAGAACAGTGTTAACTACCTATCTCCTGTTAACCAACCGACCATGTAGCACTCCACTTAGGAAGGCTTCCTTAAGGAAGCCATGTCTACCGCCTGCATTTGGTCCTCCTTGGCATCTTAACTTTAGCTTTCTACTTACCGTGTTGTAATTCCTAGTTTCATCTGTCTCCTCTACTACACTGTATCAGCTTTGGAAGACAATCTTGTTAGACGGCTTTATGCACAGCTCCTAGCACATAACAGGCAGTAAATACGAGTACCATTATGTTCTTTATGCCCAATGCCTAATACTTCTGAGTAACAGTATGCTCTTCTGGATGCAAGGAATGTATTCACTTGTTTACTACCTGGAGGGTCTATCTAGACCTAACTTAAGAGCAAAAGATGGAGAAAATAATTGCTTGCTTTAGTTGTGTGGGCACCCAGCACCTTTCCCTGGGGAGCCCTCATTACAGTTGCTCATCAATTATCTACTCAAATCAATGTATATATAGGCCAGATGGGAACTAAGAATAATGAATAGGTGAAAGAAGAAATCATTTTAGAAATTACATCTACATCCAGGATCATGTGCTACCTTAACTCGTGAGGAATGGGGGGGTGGGAGTGGGAGGGGTAGCCACATAATCTCCTAGCAAAAGGAGAAGCCACTGCTACATCAATGCTACTGAACCAGATTCTCCTGAAGGGGCCTTACAACCCTGCTTGCTTAAGTTTCACAGAGTGTTGCAGGCATACAGGCCAGGAGTCCAGAAGGCAGAATTCACCAACCTCCCATGCAGCAAACTCCCTTGTTGGTCTGAAGGGAGCAGTGAATCACCAAAGTGGATTTGTCACGGCCGGAGTTCACAGTGATACTCCAATAGGAGCGGCACAATTCTTCCATGATGGTTCCAGATAAAAAGTAGTGACATTATTCAGGGTTTTAGGAAGTGTTAATTTATAACCATAGGAATAAATGAACAACCAAGAAAGCATCACAGAGAGGAGCAGTACAGGGGACAAATTAATGAGAAACAAGGAACACCTGAGAAAACTCAGAATGACTTTGAACTACTTGCAAGTGTCCCAGAAACTAATTGATAAGCTGCATTAAATACAGCTGAGAGGCCAAGAGAAGTCAGTGAGCCCTGGGTAACACACACTTCTACATTTCTATTCTCACTGAAATCTTTCCAGCAGTAAATAGTTCTAAGTCTTAGGTAAACAGATGGCAACTGGTCCATCCTCCAATGCCAGACTTCGGAGGAACGTTTTTTATTCCCTTTGCCCACAAACTGACAGCATTACCTTCAAGGACCAAATTAACACCTCTAAGAGACTTAAACCCTCCTCCTTAGCCAGCATCTCTACTTACAATCTTTTAACTTGCATTTATCCGGTCATTGCATTACCATTTCATGTGGTTGTTTCCAACTCGTTTGTATTCGGTACAGCAACCAGACTACGAGAGGTCATCCTCGGCAGCCCAGCTAACATTTCTTCGTTTAAGATGCAGACAGGCTTAATGACAACATTAAGCCTAGGGTTCCACTGCCAGCTTTGAGGTAATGTCCCGGGAGCTTTAATGACAGCATCCTGGAGGGCAGCTCCAACACTTACCAACTCTTTGAAGCCCCATTCTGTAAAAGGGGATAACAAGTGCCTATCTCTTGGGGGTAATAATGAAAACCTTAATGCACACAAAACACCTGTTTCTGGCATGTAAGTACTCAATAGATGTCAAAAAACATTAAGGCATTTTCTACTACCTTCCACTCTCTCTGGAATAATGCTGAAGTAGAAACACTGAAACTTTCTTACTACAGGGTCTAGCAGAAGTAATGCCTGAACATGAGTTACGATTTCATTACAAAATCATAATTGTACATGCATATAATTTTCTAATAAAAGATTAGGTATAGATTACCAGCTCACTACTCTCTTATTATTAAAGTCGTAAAAAAAGCATTCGTGCCAGAAATGAAGAATGCTGACTCTGCTCAAGTTATTCATCCATTAATGCAGACAACAGACATGTGAAAATTGGTAATGACACATTAACAGGTCTAAATTTAGTCATAAAACTGCATCACCAGTTTAAAATATTTATTTCTTATTGCACACCAATAATTATATAATAGCAAAAGGAAAGAGAAATTCCACTTTTGTTTAATTTGGGCACGTAAAAGGACATACACGACAAAAACGAAAACAAAGCCCACAGTACTTGATAAATCAAAGGAATGTTTAGTATTTTAGTACAAACCAAAATGTTTATTACCAAATTTATTTTAAATGGTATAGGCTTTACTTACCTGAAGACTGCACAAGAGGTTCATCAAAAGACAGTAAGTGCAGAACTTTAAATATGCCAAGTAAGACCAGATATACTTGTATGCTAGTTAAACTAGCAACACAGGAGTTATTTTCAAGTAAGCTGTACCTCAGTTTCAAGGGGCATAACTCGATCCTAAGAAATAATTAAAACAAGAAAATATTTTGCTTTCAGCAAAAATCACATTTCATCTCAATCACAGATATGAAAAGCTATTCTACAGCCTTTAAGACCACCGTCCTGACACTTAACGTTTAACAAAATACAGTAAACAGAGCAAAATCTCGAGTCTTAACATCTTAAAAACATTTTCTCCTTCATTCTAACACCCCACAGCCATACTGTGCAGATCAGCAGACGTGTTATTAGCATAAATCAGTAGCAATGGCCAATGTTTTAAAACATCAGTGGCTACAGCAGTGGCCTAATTACCTAAAGCATTTCACAAATTCTACTTGTCAATGAAACCCTAATAAAGGCTGAACTTTCACTACTTTCTTTTTATTTTTCTATATTTTCCATTATTTTATAACATTCATTTTACAAATCAGGAAAAAAAACATTTAAAGTGTAGTCCTAAACTCCACGTTTATTCTGTAAAACAAGGCATAAAATTTTTAAAAATTACATGCACAATCAAAACTGTTGCATGGACTAAATTTCACTTTGTGGTATGATACTAAAGGATAATGAGTAGAAATAAAGCGATTCAATGAAAATAAGTAACAAGTGCTAAAAACACAAAAACAAATAAAAAAACAACTAATGGCAGGAATTACAATAAAAATCTTTATTTACGTTTGGTCAGTACAGGTAAGATATACTGGAGTCACAGAGCAATATGCATTAACAGGGCACAACAGTTCATAAAAACTGAGTAACTATGCACACAAATTTCTTGAACATTCAAGTCACCTAAAGAGAAAATGCACAGATGTATGGTGGAAAAAACTGTATCTAACACTGAAACTACTGTAGGACTCCATCAGCAAGTCCACCTTTTAGTGATAAAACTACTGTATTGGGCAAACTTGGCAGTCACAAACCCACATCTACTCTAACAAATCCGAATGGTGCAGAAGTCTAGTTAACAGCATGAGTGAGATGCCCTTACACAGCACAGGTTCTAGAGAGCCACAGATTTATAAAGACGTCATTATGTTATACTTGAAGGGAAGATTTCCATTTACAACTTCACATTAACTCATATAAAAATAACCTGACCTACACAAAATGTCCTTTTAGCAACAAAGTAATTAACTGTTATTACGTCCAAAGTGGCAGAGGTATTGAAGCAAAAGGGGGTAGGGGAGAGAAAAGACACACCCACAAAAAAAGGCAAATTGTGACAAAAGTATGCATTAATTTTCTGGACAGTATCCTCTCCCAAATTAAATGACACTGTATAAAAATTTGCTGGAAAAAACATTACAAAACTGAACCCTGTACATTTACACTTGAGTCCAAGCCATTCTGAGCATGGCGGGAACCCGCAGTTCGGTTACCTTTCCCACTCACTGTTTTCTCCTCTTGAGGGTCATGATTGGAGTCTGTGTCATTTGACTGGTGTGTGAGAGAGTTTTCACTGCCCGTGGGAGAGTCTACACTTTCATACCCCGCACTGAGTTGGTTTACGTAACTACTACCTCCTCTGCCAGTTCTCTCCTCTGAGCTGTTGGAGGCCTTATTACCATTCCCCGGAGAAGGAGGAAACTCATCTTCAGGTGTGTCCCCCTCCCTGTGAAATCCAGACCCAGACGTCCTCTGCCGGGAGGAACTGCCGTTACTTGGTCCATTGGCCAGCCGGCTGCAGTCTTTCCCGGGGGCCTCTGCCTGTCCTACAGGCTCAGAAGATGTAGTCCTGCTGGTACTTGGGGCTGGGGCTTGAGACTGCTGCTGCTGGTACTGAGCCAACTGTTGGCGCGTCTCCTTTAGTTGTTGTTGAAGAACTAGAATGGTACTCTGCATACCCTCGACTTCTTCGTCAAGTTGGATGATGAAGTCATTCAGTTCTGTGCAAAGGAGAGTCACACCTACTTTAATATTTCTTATAACATCATTTAAATATATTTCTTACTGGCTGTCACAAAGCCAGGTAGTCAGTAAATATTAATTTGAGTGAACAAACACAATTCTAAAATCAATTTTAAATTTGCTTGGAATTTTAAAATAGCCATTCGAGAATGGGCTTTTGCGGGGAGAAGACACATGCTTAATATGAATGTATTAAAGTAAGCAACATTAAATTGATTCAAACATTCCAGCCGTACATAATTGATTATAGCCCCCAAATCTGCTTGATGTTTAACCTGTGGGCCCCTATGACTATCCTCTGCCTCCTCTCCTCGTTCCCCTAGCTAGGTTCAGCCTCGAGGAAACAGTATGGTTTTCTAACTCTCCAGAGGCCTATGCTGTAGCCAAGGGGGAAAAAAAATCGAGAGAAAAGTAACTCTTGAAAAATTTATAGAATATACATGTCCGTTAAGTTCTAAAAGGCTTGGGGGAAAAGTCCTCCTCACCGTCATATAAAATTCCCCATTTACTACATTTACCAGTAGTAATAGCTAAGAACTATCACTCTAAAAAGACAGTTTTAAAGATACTTTACTGATCTTTGCTATTAAGAGAATTATACTAATTCAGTTTCATTTTCAGATTTTGGATATTTTCCTTACTATTAATCTTCCTCAAAAAGAGGAAAAACAGCATGAATGCAGCAATATTTACCCCCCAAAAAGGATAGCAGCTGATAATTAAGTTTTAATACTACATCTTATTCATTAAATACAACTTTACTAGGAACCATCAATACACTTTTAGACCACTGGAAATAGCTAAATACTTCCAAGATGTACAAGGGGAGAAACTGGTTAAATAAAAATATCCCCCCTTTTAAGCACTGAATAGAAACTTTTGTATCTATGTATGTCTGTATCTGCAGTACAAGGCATTTCTTTTTTGGGGAGGGGTGGTTCCCTGGCCGGGAACTGAACCCAGGCCGCGGCACTGGGAGCACCGAAGCACCACCAGGGAACCCCCTACAAGAGCATTTCTTAATCGCACCCCTGCAAAATGAAAACTTACATTTACATTGAACAATCATGAGGGGGGGCACTAAAATTAAGTGGCTTTGTTTGCTGGCTCAACTACAAAGGTTTCCTTCATAACTTATTTATGGAACCACTGGCCAGAGATTAGCATGTACAGAACCCAATCTGTAATATTCATGCTGGGCAGTTTTTAAAAGCCAGTGCAAAGTTAACCAAACTTTTCAAAAATCCCCTTACCATCCTGACTGCTTTTAAGCTCCTCACTATATTTCTTCTGTAATGCCAACTCTGCTTCAAGCTGTGCAATACGGCCCTGGGACAGCTGCCTTCCAAGCTCTTGATTCTCCTGGATAAGCATTCGACACTTCGCCATTAACTTTTTGCCTGTTTGGCTGCAAAGGAAAGAGCCATCCATCACAAAATGCAGACACAACTCTCTACAAGCGTCTTTGCTTGCCATTGTCACAGCAATAGAGGCACACATAGAACATCAGGTCCCGGCAGACGCCTCCCTAACATTACCATCTTCTTTTCCGGAACACGTCCATCTTCTGCAGTTCAGTAGTTTGCCAATACAGTTTTGCCTAAACAAAAGTACCCAAATGGCCACTTTTTATTTCTATTACATTAATAATTCTGAGAACTATTTTCATCCAAAATTATCATTTGGAATAGAAATGGGCCAGTTAACACATACTTCAGATATACCAGTATTAATAAAACACTAAGGTACTTAGCTTTATGGAACAGAAAAGTTTTTGAAAAGGTCAATGTACAATTCTTTAAAATACCTAATATATAAAAATCAGAACCTATAAATCTAAGTGAATGAGTGCATTTTTTTCCTTGCCAAAAACAGCATTTAATAAGTATGCCTCTTAATAGGCAGTTCTCCTAAGAATGTTATTGCATTAAGGGAGGCGTGTTCAATAATTGTTTTTAAGAGGCTTTTAAGAATCCTACAGCTATTTCTATTCATCAGTGCCTCATTTAACTCCTCAAAAATTTAATATTGATTATGTAGTTAAGATTTTATTCATGTTATAAAAGACTGTCCTTAGGACACTAAAATAAGATTTGGGTTACTTATCACAAATAATGCAAATATTTGCCAAAATTAGGAGTGCCATACTTTCAACAAATTAGCTACCAAGTGCTAGTGAAATATACCATAGAACCTACATGCATATTATGCAATCACAAGCCCTAATAGTCTCTCAATAAAATTGTACTGCTTTTCTTTAGCTTCAGCAACAAAAATGATCATAATATTACTTAAAATTTTCTAAGAGTTTATTTGAGTCAAACTGAGGACGTGCCAAGAGCAAGATCCGAAATGCTCTAGACATGATCATTTTTAAAAAGATCTGACTTAAGTATATAATTGTGATGTTACCTTTGAGACTTGAATTGAGACAGTTTCATATCCTTGTGATGGCGTTTTCAGAATGACCTCACTGGTTAAAAAAACCCTTTTTGCTGACACTTATTATTGCTTCCTTCTTTTAGTGAGGCTTTCGCTTCCTCAGTATCCGGTATTATGTCAGAAAGCATCTGATCCTATTAAGCTTTAGAAATTCGAAAATGGGAGCACTTTGTAAATATTTCTCATTCTTTAACTCAGTGTTGCAAGGTTCTTTTACCGAGAGTATGTGCTCTCACCTAATATAATTGAAGCAAAAGTTTGTAATTTAAGTTTTCTTACACAAATCTGTGATACAGTACAACCTGAGTTACTATGGCTCAAAGGAGCCTCAGGTGAAAGCCATGGTCACCATGTGGTAAGAGTTTTATTCCCTATTTCCTATTAGCACCCCCAGACTTTATTAGCCTCACTGAACAAGAGTTTAGAAATCAAAGAGGAATTAAGAAGTAGGCAGCATTGTCACAGTAGTGTTCCTGCACTTTACTGCCTATGCTCCCACAGCCTTTTCTTGGAAAGTATATAACATTTTCCAACTAATCTAAAAAATGTCCTTTTATATAAATTCAATAAATATTAGGAAAAAACAGACAACTAAAATCAATACATTAATTTGTGACCTGATTTAACCTCATATAAAGTACCACAAATTCTAAGTGTTTCATTTATAAAATTATACTTTTATAAATGCCTGTTCTAAGGCGATCCTATCACTTCTAAAATTAATTATTACTAAAATAAATCTTAACCAAACTGCTATTCTTTTATGTCATTTTACTGATTACAATATGTAAAATATGTGTTCATCACATCACAAAAACATGATGAGAATCCACTTCTAAGTAACTGTTTTTGTAATAAATTTTTTTGTATATGTGCTGCCTAAGTGAGCACTGGAGTAATTTTTTTAAACTACAAAAACAAAACACACACGACCCATTCCTAAAATCAAGTAACCCACAAAGAGAATAAAATTGGATTTAGCTCGAGAAAAAAATTTATGAAAAAGAATGGACACTGTACATTGCTTTGTTATTAAGGGAGTCAGGGTTATCTTGGAAAGATATAAACACAATTACCCAAAAAGTTAAAGCAAACTGGAAACTGTCAAAATACTGAAATATATCCCTCCAAATACTCTAAAACATATGCACTGTCACAGGTAAGAAACATTTTAACTAAACTGGACAAGATAATTCAGGGAATCTTTCTTTCAAAATTAAAACAAAATAGAAACAAAACAAAACAGAACAAAACCCCAAAACCTACAACCAATTCTATTTGAATTATTCCAGACATAGTACTGATTAAGCACTGTTGCAAATTAATGATGTTTTAATAGTTCCTGGAATACCCTGGCTTGCAGACTATTTTTCACAGGACAAAAAACCATTTGTAAGTGATTAAAATAAATTATGACTCATTAATACAATAAAAATATTATGTGACCACTAAAAATGAAGGTGAATGAACTACAAAATGAAAAAATGCCCAAGGGATAAAGTGGGAGAAATAAACACCAAAGCAGCAAATCATCCGTATGTACACATTTGTTAAAACTGATAAATGATTGTATATGCACAGAAATTATCTTGATGATACCCAAGAAAGTTTAACAGTGGTTAATGCTCCTGGAGAACAAACCAGGGAAGGGCAAGTCACATCCCAGGAGTGACTGTCACTTTTCATCTTCACCTTTCTTCATACTGTTTCAATTTTATACATGAACATGCATTATCTTATTTTACAATATATATATATGTATGTATTTTTTTTTTTTTGGTTGGTTCCGAGAGGGGATCAAACCCAGGCCACGGTGGTGAGAGTGCCAAAGCCTAGCCACTACACCACCAGGGAACCCCCGTCATTTATTTATTTATTTTTGTTGGTTCCCTGGCTGGGACTCGAACCCAGGCTCTGGTGTTGAGAGCACGGAAGCCTAGCCACTACACCACCAGGGAACCCCATTCATTATCTTATTTTTAAAAAAACTTTTTGAACAGTAAGAAAAACAAAAAAACAACACAGATCCCAAAGTGACTGTTACCTAAGTGGCAAAGAATGATGCTGGCTATATTTAAGTACATGTTAATAATACATTTTATAAATTCTTGACCTACTAAAAATATTTAGGCCATTTCTAACGTGATCTTAAATGGCACAAAGTATATATGAAGGCCTCAACGCGGGCACAATAAGCTAATTTCAAACAGATATGGTTACTTACCCTCCAACCCCCACAAATAACGAGAATTTCAGAAGCAGATTTCTTGCTGTAAAGTCTCACAAACCACTTCTTCAACCCACCACGTGCCCCACAATCAGTTCCTTAGAGCATAAACATACATGATACTTACAATTGATTTGAATGATTAAGACAGAACTTAAGTCACCCTTGTTAAAACTGCACTTAAACGTTGGGACAATCTGGAACATTTATCTTCCACTCATCTTAGACTCCATTATCACCAAGAGAAAATTCGGATTGGTGACTTATAGAATGATCTGACGAAAAAAATTCACCTCCAGGACTGGATGGAAGCATGAAGAAAATAATGCCTCATTTATCTAAATGATCAAATGAATTTGCTAGAAATGATCACTATACCATTTTTTTTTTCAATTCACAAAATGTCTCACTTGGGCCAGACCACAGTTGCAATACATTATTTCCCCAATCTTCTGGCAGGCACCCTGTGAAGCTGTCCCACGTTAATTTCTACTGCAATATCCTGGGACAAGGTGTCAAAAAGAACAAGTGTCAAATCTCCTTGTCTTTTATGATACAAGCTGGAAAACAGTAGGTCTTTTAAAAATGAGACAGAGCCTTTTCCTTCACTTTGAAGAGCACAGCAACATTTTTTTCCAAAACCAATCTGCTCTCCACAGCCCCCCAAAATCAAAATATTTAAAAGTACAACAAAATCATCATAGTATTCCTTGAACTTGGAAAAAAAAAAAAAAACCAACTATTTCAAGGCACATTTAATTTAATATCCAGAGTGCGATACAAAAGGCCCAAATACAATGAAGGAACACATTCCCCCATGAACACCAACGACAATTCTCTTTTAACATGTGCCTGCTGAATGGAATGGGGAGTTAATAAATTTCACTACTAAAAAAAATAATGCAGTGAGTCTCATCACAGCCAATAGCCTTATACAATCTAGTTGTGAAATGAATGTTTATAATGCTTCAAACAGTTTAAACCTGAAGTTTGATAGCACACCTTCATGTTTGTACAGTCCTTAGTAAAATTATCTACATTTTTAGCAACCATTCAAAGAACAAACCATTGAGTAAAACCACATTGATTTAAGGCTCAATCAAGTAATGTAGAGCCCCAAACTAAATGGTTAAATATATGAACTACTTGTACTGCTTAGTTGATTCTCTCATAACTATTAAGTTGTTTCTTTCTTAGCAAATCCTTTCAAGGCAAAATTCACCTCATTTGAGTTTTGACCCAGAAGTTCAACAATCACGAAGTCCACAGTCTTATTGGCAAAACTGATATACAGTGTCTCTAAGTCACTATGCTCAAGGTTAAGAGCGATGCATTTTCCATTTTTACATTTTAATGGAATTTTACATGTTCAATTCATGATTTTAAATCTCTAGGTTTTCATTCCTCCAAACTGTCTGAAGACACAGTGTGCCACAGACTTAAGACTTCTGTTTCTCCCTGTATTTTCTTCAACAGAAACACTTCTCAAGTGTCTACATGTTCTAGAAGGGGAATTTTTCGGAGGTGGCCACTTCTTCGGAATAGTCCGACGCCATCAGGCCTCTGAAGCAAGGGGAGGGGGAAGAGAAAAAAGCTGAAATACAAGGTTCATCTGGTAAGTTTTACATTAACCATTACAAGCTGGATAGTATAAGAATGTGGCTTTTTTTGGCTCAAAAAGTCTGAGTCTTGGTGTGGAAACGAGTACGTGGCTGTCCCACCACAGCTTTCTCGTAGTGGGACTGTCAGGGAAGTCTTGACTGGGGAGTATGATTTGTTTACCTATCAGGCGTAAACTTCCAGGCACTCAGTTCATTTTGGGCTTGTTCCAGTTTGTCTTTAGTCTGTTCCAGTTCACCTTTCATTTTTAGGAAAAACAAGTTGATCGCGGGGTCTACCATTGTTGATCTCAGTTGGGCAACGCTAGGCTGCTGGACTTGCTTGAGGTACTGGATTTGAGTCTGTGCAAAGCAAAGGAAACAATTATTACCAAATCAAAGGAAACATACATAAGAAAGTGGGGTAAAAATCCTTTATTCACTGGATTTACCACTTGTTTATTAAAACCCACCCACTTTGATCTTAAAATCATCTGGAAAAAGTACAAATTAAAAACAACTACTTAAGGTTGGTTCTCCATGTGCAAATTAAGGCCATTTGGTTGTATTTCCATATTTGGAACCTTTAAATAAAGGAGCTACATCTTTGCAACCAAAACAGTACTGAAAAAAACAAAAATCAATGTTATACTAAAAATTCTGACACCAAACAGAAAAGAGCCAAGTTTAAAATATTATTTATATAAGACTATAGTAGTTTACTCACTCAAATTTGTGCCTATGAAAATCATTCTATGTATAAGTCCACTAAAAATGTATCAGGTACAAGATTGTAATTTAAAACGTACTTGCAGTTCTAAATTCAAAAATATATAGTATTTACATTTCTATGAATTGATGTTACTTTATAAATAGGACCTTATAAATTAGCTTTATAAATGATCACCTTAAGCCAGAATAAAGTATTATGTTTACTTTTCCTTCTGAGTAAATCTGAACCATAGAATTGTAAAGGTGACTGACCTAGTGCAAATTGTTTATTTTTGAGAAGTTAAATAAACCAATTATCCAGGATACAGGTAGTTCAGTGCCAGGACTGGGACTAGAAATCTACCTCTCATGGCCCCTGACTCCCAGCCAAGGGCTTTTCCACCATACCAGAACCCCTCTACTTACATACGAAACCTTCAATTTCAACTTCAGTTGCACTATTTACTAGCACACTAAAAACACATTTTCTAAAATATGAAATACAGTTTATTAGCATTAAAGGCATCACTTTCTTTACCCCCAAAGAAGATATGGTCCAAGATTCTGTTCCACACTAAGGTTTAAATAGGATTAAAGTTAACATTTTATAAGTAGCTAATTTCTATCATAAATTTAGTAAAAGCTACAAATACAATGAATAAATTGGGAATACATTTAATTACTATTTCATTGATCAAACAGAATTTTTACTTAGCTTAGTGGGTTGTATTTTTTTTTTTTTTTAAAGTAACTCATTTAAAACAAGTACAACTGCTTACTCAACTGCTAAGACAACTGAACTGGCATAAAGCATGTCATACAGTATACCATGTACTACCATCACCAAAGAAAACACTGCTCTCCAACATCGACAGTCACTATTCAGATTTACAAAATGAACCACCTTCATCTGCCATACATAATCTTGGCCTTTCCTTGTGTTTGTTTTTGTTCCTGCTACCCTTTCTGCAAAACTTCACTCTGCATTCTAACTGAAAGAACCGTGAGTTCCCTGTTCAGCAGGGCTGTGAGGGGAGAGCTGGAAAAATGTGGCTGCAAGAGGTTAAGTTCTAGTTGAACAAAAAGAGTGATGGGGTATCACCACCAAGATTTTAATCACGCATAATATGATCTAAACTACCAATGTATACAAAATAGGTGAAGAATCAGATGTGAGTCAACAGCATATATTGTCTAAGTAAGTGGTGAGAAGTACCTGAACTAGGATATCAAAGAGCTGAATGAACTCAAGAAAAGACAAATTCAAGACACACTGGTGTTATGAGGTATTACCACAGTACCATCCATTCACACTCTATCCACCAGGTGTTAACACTTGGAAGGTAAGATTCACCTTTTGCATATGTAAGCATTGAGCAAAATGCCATGCAAACAGGGAGACCTAAAAACTATTAAATGAGTAAATGGGAGAATCTAAAATACTAGGTATCAGAAAGAAGAGGAAAGAATTAAATGTTTTGAAACTGAGCATCTCCATTTCATTATACATGAAAATCATTAAAATGGGGTGGGTGTTATGTAGAAAAACAGTAATATTCAAACTATTGGTGAGTATCCAGCTTTTTAAAAACTTCACTAAAGGTAGGTGATGGCTAATAGCTGAAAATACAGAAAGTGAAGGTGTATGAGTACTGAGAAAGAAATTTTTTCACATATTTGGTAGTGATCTCAGAGGAAAAAAACATCAGTGGTAGTGAAGATGCAAACTAAACTGGTAGAAACAAAAGGAGAATGAAATGGCAAGAAGGTAGAGAAAAGGACAGAAGCCATTCTTTTTTTCAGCAAAGTAACAGGTGAAGAAGTCATTTTGTAAAAGTGAAGGAAGAGGGACTAGAAACTTGTGGAAATGTGGACAATCTCTGCACAGGAAGTACGAATTGTGACTGAGTCCTAAAGAACATTTTATTGATAAGAGAAGAGGAATAGGAGGGTGGTGCCCCACACATACATCTCCAGTGACCAGAATATTGCTTTATACATTGGATTTTAATAAATATGTATCAAATAAATAGAAATTATACAAAAAAGTTCAGATTTTAAAATTAGACACAACAGAGACACAGCTTCCACTAGGGAGTATGTCATACACAAATACTAATTTAGAAAAATGGCTAAGACTGTAAAAGACAGCGTAAATTAAATCTTAATTCAACCAGAGTTAATCACATGTCATTACATTTCAGATCTATGTGAATAGATACAAGAAACAGTACAAATGAAAGCTGTAACAAAAAGGAGACACAGGAGAAGTTGCAGCTACTAAGAAAAATAGTTTTATGCACAGATGGCTAGAGACTGAAAACACCGGAAGCACTTACCGTACACTCCTGCATCTCTTGCTCCTTGGTTGCCAGTCGCATGACAAGGATGTTTTCCCTGCGTGCAGACTCTTGCTGCTGTTGCTTCAGCTTTTCTTCTGACTCCCTTAAGCCAGTTACATCATTAGCTGAAGATTAAAAATAATAATAATAATTTTTTTTAAAAAATCAAAAGATCATGAAATATATTTCAAGATAAAACGGAATTAACCAAAAGTAAGTTCTGGTTGATTGCCTTTGTCAAGGACAACAAAAACTAGAGCAAAAAATTTCATCAAGTCTTTAGCTATTACCGTAACTACTTTCATTTATTTTTGTGGTTGGTTCCCTAAGCAGAGATCAAACCCAGGCTGCAGTGGTGATACCGTGGAAGCCCGGCCACTGCACCACCAGAGAACCCCCCAACTTCTTTTAGAACAAGGACGTTTGTCCCTAATCATGAGTGCTCTTTAGGAGGTAATGGGGGGACAGTGGTCCAAAACCACTAGATGAAATTATGTTGTTATAGTCTAACAGAAGAACACAGGAAACGTCATTATTTGCATTTGTGTATACTATGCAGAATTCACAAAGTCCTAATAAGTATTATTTTTAACCTATTCAATATAAACATGCCAATAACTGCATGAACAATTATTACTTTAAGTTTCCATGATGTTCATAACTTCTGTGGATTATAATATAGTTGTATAATAATTAAAATTTCTGGGTATTGGGGAGTTCCCTGGTGGTGTAGTGGCTAGGCTTTGGCACTCTCAACGCTGTGGCCTGGGTTAGATTCCCAGCCAGGGAACTATTCCTCCCCATTCCCCCCACCCCCAAAAATCAGGGTATTAAGCTTTCTGAGTTTGGAAAATTACATTGATTTTTATACTCACAAATAATATTACTCTTAGTGAAAAGCAACAAATTATAAACTTTGTTGGTTATTATTTTTAGCAGATTTTGAAAATCGGTACAACTATGGCTATATTCTATTATTACAATTTAAGTTACGAGTTAAAAATGAAATAAATTTATTACTGGTTCCTTCTATATACCTCCCTTCTAGACTAACAGCTCGTGCTCTACTTTAAATTCCTCTGTGGAAGGGATTAGGAACAGATCAAGGCAAGTTTCAGGCAGTTTTGAGTTTTCTCATGCATGCTCTCAGAGAACTTTGTACATAATTCTGCTAAAACAGTCATGTTATTATATGATTACTGCATGTTGGTCTTCTCCAATGACTAGGAACTCCCCAGATGAGAGATCATGTCTCATTCATCTATTTCCTAACACCCAATGTAGTATCTGGACACAGTTCTTTAATGAAATGTTTGAATAAAAATTAATTTGCTTTGTAAAGCCAATCTGTCCTGCATGTCTATAACAACAATCTAAGAAGAGGTATTCACATAATCTTTAGGAAGCTGAAACTCCAACTTACAGTTAAGATCTGTGTACTTGCCCTCCAAAGCTTGCACGTATGCTTCATACTGTTTCCATCTAGTACAAAAATAAATTCATATATTAGTTTTAAACTGAAATTGACTTTATTAAATAAATTAGAAAGTCATATCCATAAACTTACACATTTAATACTGAGAATTCTGCTACATGATTTTTAAAGTCTCTTCCATTTTAAAACAATTATAGATCTATTTTAATTAATAATAAACTGGTCATTTCATTATTTCTTATCAACCTACAGGAGTTAATATAAAAGGAAATCCAGAGAAAAGTGTCCTTTTTCCTGAGAAGTGTGCTTCTCTGGGTCAGATCACACACCACACAGGACTTTCTGTCACTGATGCTTGGCACAATGCCTGGATTAGAGAAGCTGAGTAAAAAATTTACGACTACTTTCAGATATGCTCTCCATCTCAAACAAAAGGCACATAAAAAAATATTAATTTTACGGGACTGCAGGTTCTTTATCTTGGGTCCTTTGTAAAAATACCATGTGACTCTCAAAGTTAATACTTATTTCTGCCTGAAAAAAAAGGGAAAAGAATATACTATTTTTAAAACCTTATCTAACTGGCAGAAACAACTTGCATAAATGCCATATACTACGAGACTTTTCTTCCTCACTGTATTCCTCTACTTCAAAATACTGGCTATTATTAGCCGCTCTTGGCAATTACTACAGATAAACAACACAGTTTTTCCAGTTTTATTTTTAAGTGACTGCTAATGGAAAGTAACCTGCCATGAGTGTTGCTATCTTTCTTACTGAAGAGCTATGTTTTCCAGCTGCTCTTTAGGCACAGCTAATCAAAGCTTAACATTGGAAATCTTTTCATAATCTTAAAAAACTTTGACAGGTCTGCTATGTGATTTATTATTATTACAACATAATGAACAAAAATACTTCATGATACCAACTAATCCATCTTCCGTATAAAGACTACTGTTCAGCCAAGAACATGCTTATTTTTACGGCCTGACAACCTAGGATACAAAGAGAGTTCATTCAAAATTTGGGGATGGATAAAGGTCTTCGGCGGAGGCTATATTAAGACTTTTTTGTTTTAGAGGAACAGGAAAATATAAAAGCTCAACTAAGAATAACCTTATCAAGAAGACAGAAAGCACAGGCTAGTTAAATAAGGAGCAGTTGATTTAAAATCACTGAGAGAATTAATGAGGGAAAATACTCAAAGTCATAAATGAGAATTCCCTAAAGAAGTTAAACTGACCTCAGGAATATACACTGCATGCGATAAAAACCTTAAAGGTAACGCAATATTAAAAAGTGCTACTATGATTTTAAAATTAGGATTATAGTACTGATCCCCCCGCCGCACAGTTAACTCAATAAAAAGGGATAAAAAGCCAGAAGTGTACCGTAGAAAGACAACAGGTGAGTGGCAAGATGTCACCAGCAATTGTTTATCTCAGCAGGAGAGGACAAGAATGTTTTAGAACATTAATTTAAATTTTATGTGCAGGAAAATAAAGGTATGCAATGGAAAAACTGTCCCAAGTGCATGAGATTATGGCAAAGGAAGATAAAAAGCATGTCCACAATGGACTAAGAATGAGAGTAGGAAATTTTTTTTTTTTTTTTTTTTTTTTGCTTTTTGGTATGTGGGTAGCTCCCTGACTGGGAATCGAACCCAGGCCGCAGCACTGAGAGTGCCAATGCCGAAGCCTTAAGCCACTACACCATCAGGGAACTCCCAGGAAATTATTAAACTCTACAAAATAGACCACGTCATCTCTGTCTCCTCATCTTACAAAACACCTTTTCTCTCCCCCCACCCCCACCAGCCTGTAAATTCACTTAGTTCAGGTAAAAATTCAGTGAATTTCTAGAGAAAAAAGTTCAATGACTTTACAAAGTTTGCCCTTAGATATTCATTTTATTTTATTCATTTTATTTTTATCTCAAGTTTGTAAAGAATTCACCAACCATAAAATACAGACAGAATATATGTCATAAAACACTAAACATGTGTGATCTTTTTTTTTATTTTTTACGTTTAAAATGAATACCATCAATAATTTTGTACTTGACAATCAGCTTTGCAATACATTTGTAGATGACCACAGAAACTCAGAGATAGAAGTAACTGTTAAAAGTAATTTACGGTGAACTTACTATACAACAAGTTGACAATGCACTATAGAATTGTATGCCTGAAACCTATGTAATCCTTGCTAACAGATGTCACCCCAATAAGTCTAACAATAAAAATGAATTAAAAAAAAAAAGTAATTTAATCCAACTCTTTTAACTTGCATATGAGAAAATGAAGGAAAAAAAAAAAAAGTTAAATGAGCTAACCAAGGTCAATTATGAGAAAGAGTAACTTTGCTTCATCAGTAAATAATGTATTTCTTCCATAACTAGAAATGTATCCTCTAGGACTCTAACTCTTTCACATATTAGAAACAAATAACTACACCAAACCAAACCTATATATTTGTTAAACTGAAAGCAGAGTCCCCATAGCAAGTTATACTCATGAAGTACAAATGCTTTTCAAGTTAAAATCCTGAATACCTTCCTCTGAAAGAAAAAACATCCAGGTTACCTGTTAGCAGAAGTTACCCAAGCTAGTGCTGTAGATCTTTAAAGGGTTATGTTTTCCTCAATGTTTAAATAAGGAAGAAAAAAGACATAAGAAATACATTACAAAAGTACATTAAATAATTTGAAGGTATGTTCACATTAAGAAGAATATGACAGGGGTTCCTTGGTGGTACAGTGGCTAGGCATTGGCACTCTCAAAGCTGCAGCCTGGGTTCGATTGCCAGCCAGGGAACCACACCCCCACACACACCAAAAAAAGAGAGAGAGAGAGAGAGAGAGAGAGAGAGAGAGAGAGAGAGAGAGATAGATAGATAAAGATAGATAGATAGATATAAAGATAAACAAAGAATCACAATACAATGTTCTATAGAAAGATTTATATATTTTTGATAAAAGAACGTTTTACCTTAGAATTAATTCATCTCGTGCCATAACTTTGAAGTCTGTTTCACTCAGTCGAACCTATAAAAAGAGAATTAAAATATGAACTGAAAGCTCTTCCTAAAAATTTTAAGTACTAAATACCACTGGCACTCACAAGGTCTGACAATTAAGTTCCTGAACTTGCCACCATGTGCTTATGGTGGCAGCATTGTACAAATGACCTAGTAAGGTGTCATAACCTTGATGTATCTGTCTCACAGCTGTGTTTGCATCAACATGTGGTGGTGTCTTGCTGAGTGGCATTCATTAATGTTGTTGGGTGTTTTTGTGTGCTGTCATGAGCACACATGAGAACGTTGGAGCTTGAATTAAAGCAACAAACAAACATTAAATTTCTTGTTAAACTTGGCAAGAGTGGAGGTGAAATCAGGGACATTAGTCCAAGTTTATGGGGATAATGCCATGAAGAAAACAGCAGTGTACCAATGGATTAAACGTTTTTCTGAGGGAAGAGAAAGTGTCACTGATGAAGAAAGCATCCAATAATTGATGAAAATATTGCAAAAATTGGTCGAATTGTGTGTCAACATCATTGGCTGACTGTGAGAGGCAAAGGAGACAAAGTAAACATCAATAGAAAAAAGGAAAATCTTTAACTGAAAATCTTGGCATGAGAAAGGTGTGTGCAAAAATGGTCCCTAAGGAGCTCACTCTTGAACAAAAGCAAAGGAGAGTTGAAGTTTGCCAAGACCAAGTTCCATCAGTCCAAATCAAGAGTCAAAACAATGTTGCTAACCTTTTTGTTATCAGAATTGTTCATTATGAATTTGTACCAACTGGACAGTCAATCGAGTTTACTATTGGGAAATGCTGAAAAGACTTCAAGAAAAAGACAAAAATGACCTAACTTTTCACCAACTCATGGCTCTTGCATTACAACAATGCACCAGCTCACACGGTGCTGTCTGTGAGGGAGTTTTTAGCCAGTAAACAAATAACTATTGAAACACCCTCCCTACTACCTGATCTGGCCCCCAATGACTTTTTTCTTTACCTGAAAATAAAGGAAATATTGAAAGGAAGACATTTTGATGATATTCAGGACATCGAGGGTCATTATGACAACAGCTCTGATGGCCATTCCAGAAAACGTTTCCAAAATTGCTTTGAAGGGTGGACTAGGTGCTGGCATCGGTGCATAGCTTTCCAAGGCAAGTAATTTGAAGGTGACTGTAGTGACACTCAGCAATGAGGTATGTAGCACTTTTTCTAGGATGAGTTCACGAACTTAATTGTCAGACCTCAATAACTCTTCATATTTTATGAAGATACGATCATAACTTCTAACCCCTCAACTGTTGGTCTGTTATTAGGAATCCCCTTATGACTGAAGACATACAAAACCAATCCCAAAAGACCCTCTGTGCTGAGACATATGAAACATCTCTAGAGTCTGATCCTTAAATGGTTCAAAACATATTATAATGAAAATGAAACAAAACAAAACAGAAAACACCTTTTTATTTTATCAGAAAATTTTAAACCATTTCCTGATGGCTCTTGTGGCTGCAGCGTTTACCCTGAGACAACTAGTGGATTACAGCCCTAACCTTGTCCCCAAAGTTTGTCATGAACTATCTCACTTGTATTATTTTCACATCACTCTAGTGTATCAATAGTCGTTGGAAGCAAATGACATCATTCTATTTATAGCATTCTGTTTTTAGTGGTGGCATTTCCATTTACAAAATACAATAATTCTTGATCGCTGAATATGTGATATACTAAGAAAACACAGCATTTCTACACATGAAAAAAATTATTAAATACTGATCATCATATACATTTCTTTTTTTTGGTAGTATGTGGGTAGTTCCCTGGCTGGGAATCGAACCCAGGCCGCAGGGTTGACAGCACTAGCGCCAAAGCCTTAAGCCACTACACCACCAGGGAACTCCCTACATTTCTGTTAATATATTAGGTTTAGAGCCAAGTTCTGTTCAGAAATAACTCCAAGAACAGTTTTTATATTTTATTTTCACACTCAAAACCAGTTAGATTTGCTTCCGCCTCTGAGCATATTTATGTAAAATTAAATGAATGCAGCAGTGACCTACATTTATTTTTCTAAATGGGAAATGAGTTAAAAGGTGAACTATTTGTTACCTTTAAAATGGGCATCATTAGGGAAATGCAAATTAAAACCCCAACGAGCTATCACTACACTACCTATTACAATGGCTAAACAGAAAATAGTAGTAAACACCAAATGGTAGATGAAGATGCAGAAAAACTGAACTTTCATAGAGAATGTAAAACAGTACAGCTGCTCTAGAAAATAGTTTGGTTTCTTTTAAAACTAAAAATGGATGTGCCAGACAACCCAGCAGTTGCACTCTTAAGGACACATCCCCCCCCAAAATGAAAAATTATTTTCACACTGAAACGTGCACATGAGTGTTCACAGCAGCTTTATTTTAACAGATTTTGGAAACTACCCAAATTCCCTTCAACAGGTAAAGAGTTAATAAACTATGACACACCCACACCATGAGATACCAGAAAGAAACAAACTACTGATACATGCAGCAACTTGGATAAATCTCAAGGGAAATTAATACTGAGTGAAAAAAACAATCTCAAAAGGATACGCCTCCTGCATGATTTCATTTATGTAACACCTGTAGCTAGCATAATTAGAGAAATGGGGAACTGATTACTGGTTGCCAGGAGAGGGAAAGGGCGGACATGGCTATACATGAGTGGCACAGGGGAAGCTTGTGATGGTTAACTATTTTGGTGTGGCAGTGGTTACACTAAGCTACACGAAGTAAAACTGCACAGAACTACATACACACACAATGCACATGTAACCAGTGAAATATGAGTAAACTCTGAGGATTATACCAATGTCAAGTTCCTGGTTTTCATAATGTTATGCAAGATGCTAACATTGAAGGAGGCTGTATGAAGAGTGCACAAAACTTCCATGTACATTTCTTCACAACTTTCTGTGAATCAATAATTATTTCAAAATAGTTTTTAAAAATGGGCATAATAAGTCTAGCTAGCTGAACTGCTTTGTAAGCTGAGGAATTTCAAATGTCTTCTCTATACCAAATAAAGATCATAAAGGTGAGGCACCACTCCTACACTTTAGTGTAAAATTATGGCTATAGTGTAGTTTCCCTTGTATACTTACAATATTTTTTTAATAAAGTTTCAAATTTTAACATTAACCATTAACACTTCCAATTATAAAATGGAAGAGGGAAAATCCTTATACAGGAAAACATTAAAAGTCTAACAGAAAATACAGTAATCAACAGATTATTAAATCACTGTACAATTACTTATTTCATTAATAACCTGACTTCAAAACTCAGAAGAAAACGAAACTTCAGAGGAAAAGGTAGAATCTAAGCACTAACTAGCTGTAACCTTTTTTGGGGGGAAAAATATAGAAATTTTACATTACAATCAAAGGAATTTAGGAAAAAAGCAATTTACAGAAATTTGTGAAGTAACCTACCTTTCTGACATTGTGTAATATTTGCAATAAAGGCTAAGAGTAGACCATGGGGGCTATTATAATAAAAGTTTTCCAAAAGCTGAAAACTTCCTAAAAATACAATGCATATAAGATATAATGTGTAGTACATTATACATTCACAGTGCTACTGTCGTAAGACAAGGGAATGAATAAGCAAACAATTCAGATAGCCCCTTCAACTCTATTGTCCAAACAAACAAGCTGCTGGAAAAAAACACACCTTTTTGGGAAGAGGTTCTTCGTTGGTCATCTTGAATCCTAGAAAAAAGGATACAGAGAAGAGGTTCAATTGATATTTTTCCATTTAAGGTAGGAACCAAAATTACTAGCTTTTCCAAACCAAGTTATTAGTGAACTGTTTTGACCAAATCATTAGTTTTTAATTTATATAAATCTTTTATTTTTAGAATAATTTTAGATTTACAGAACAGCTGCAGAGGTATTTATAGGGTTCCTATACTCCACACCCAGTTTCTCCTTTGTTAACATCTTACATTACTATTGTTAATAGGTTATTTAAAAATTCTTTTGTAAAAATGTCGATCATTCTTTTTCATGTTGCCATAAAGGACTGAGAGAAATATAATTTTTAATGCACTCTTACAATTGCCCTGTGAAAGACAAATCTTGCAACAGAAGTGACAGTTCTGTGGTAAGGTCAAACGTTGACCTGCTGAAAGGATGCAGAAGGGCAGGACTGACGGCTAACCTTCATTTCTGTGTATTTGAAAGCTGCTGAGAGTAAACCTTAAGCTCCGTCTCCCTCCCTCCCTCCCTCTCTCTCTCTCTCTCTCTCACACACACACACACACACACACACACACACACACACACAGAGAACACTTTTGTTAATTAACTATGTCTGGTAACAGGTGGTAAACCAGATGTACTGTGGCGATCTCCTCACAATGTATACAAATACCGAATCATTACTTTGTACACCTGAAACTACTGCTGTCTTGTCAACTGTACCTCAATAAAATTTAACCAAAGTATTTACAGTGTAAAACTGAGTTTTTAAAAGCTACTTGACTTCTTAGTCAATATCTGAGATGCCTCCAAAGACATCTCAAATATTCCAATACCATTTTTTTATGTTACACACAATACCAAGTCTGTAATCAGATAGTCTAATTAAACCGTCATTAAACCCCAATTTTCAGATTAGGTACACTCTGTTGAAGAAATCAGTACATTTTAGGAAAAAAATAAATTGACCATATCATAAATTTTTGGCTTAATTCTTCCCTCTTTAATAACCTTACTGGATATAGCCAGCAAAAACTTGAGTATATAATTTGTTTCTAAGCCAAAGGCTGCTTAGTGACTATCCTAACATGATACCAGTGATTCCAATCATCTGAGAAAAACACCCTCAAGATATTTACCTCCACAGAGGTCTAACTACTTCAAACCTCTATTTTAGCGTGGTTTTAATGTGCACACACTCCACCAGAGTGCAATCTCTTGGAACCCAAAAAACAAGCTTGGCATTTACTTGGAATTTCTCATTTGTCAAGAGCTAAATTTAGAAGGTAAACATCAATAATCTAGTTAATTAAAAATAAAACCCTACAAGACAATTTTAGCCATTTGAAGTTTTAGCCATATTTAATTAGTATATAAATGTGTACCTATGTATGTCACTACTCTGGTTAAATCCTGTAAAGGCTTCCCATCTCACAGAAAATAGCACACACCGATTCCATTATATTGGGCTCTATTTTTCTTCATACCCCTTATAATGACCTGACATACTTATTTGTTTCTCCCAGTTATGAAATAAGCTCCATGAGAAAACTGTTTCATTCACTGCTGATGCCTCAGTACATACCGGGCACTCAAACATATGCTAAATGAAAACTATGAACGAATGAATTTACTTATTATTTATTAAAACATAAAAGTGAGCCAAGTAAGCCAATCTTCTTTTTACCCAAAATCAACCATACCTGTAAAATTGAGAGTACACATGGAACTTAATATTAACAGGTATTGCAATAGAGTTCTATGAGCGACAGTTTGAAAACAGCTAAATTTACCACTGCAGATTGGTAGTCTTATCTGTTATCCAGCTACTGGGCACCACCATAGCTACTCAAAATTTTAGTAATTAGACTTAAATATCATGGATGTTATTTAATATACTGTATTTTTCCGTGTATAAGACGCTCCCATGTGTAAGACGACCCCTATTTTTCTAGCCCAACATTAAGAAATCAGCATCAACCAATTATTTCCATGTTTAAGACAATCCTCAATTGCTGGCATAACATATTTAAACATAAGTATCGCTTGACACAGAAAAATATACTAGATTAAATTCCAGTTTATAAACTAGTATATGCTTCTACAACCTAACACTTTCCCATTATTTGTCCATTCTTTCCTTAAAAGTTACACATATTCTTATTCCATCACAAAAATATTAATTGCAAGCTTAATTAGCAACAAATATCCCAAACTGTTTTAAAAGGGCATTTAAAGGACTGAGAACACATGAAGGAAGTTCAAATGACCCTGGTTTTTCTAGGACAGGGTGACAAACTGAAAATAAAAAAAGCAGATTCCCAACCAGGAAACTATTCCCCCGTCCAAAGGCAGCATAACCTGAGCCTCAGTATCCCATCTCAAAAACGATCACACCACCAAGGCTCAAAATTATTGTGCTATTTTTAAAGATAAACATTAGTCTTTAGCATACTGATTGTTAAAAAATAAGCATTTAATTATTAGTATCCCTTCCCGTATCAACAAGAGACTCTCAATCACTATTTCTCAAAAAATCTCCAAGGAGAATTGACAGGTTGAGTATAGCAATCTTTGTTTTTAAACTCCACTGCAGAATTTTTGGTGATTTCCGATTTTTAGAATTCTAAACAGCAAGTTAAAATTTTCAAATTGGCTTGTGTTTTCTTTCCTTTTAAAAAAGTTTGGTGCTGGGTAGATTTTAATAACACAATGCTTAGAGTATTAAATTTTCTTTATAAAAATAAATTTCTAAATTTGAAATGTAAGTCAGGGATAAATACAGGTTTTGTACAAATGTTTTGTGTTTCATATGTCGATTCTCAGTCACTGGTTAGTCTCCAGTGTTATGAGATCTGTAACATGGGAATTCAAAGCATAAGCTTTTACAAAGAAATTCCTTATTTTTAGCTGATGAAGAGTCACTCTTTCCTCAGGAGTACATTATACTGCACAACAGTTAAATGGAGTGTCTGACAAAAAGCAAATTAGAAAAGGTTTAAAATTTAAAAGCATCAACATTCAACTATTTAGTCAAAATAGAAATTGGTTCTCAATTTTGACATTCATATTGCCATAAATGTGCTAAAAATTTTATTTCCCAAGGGAATTTTTTTTTAAAACACAAATGACAGCACAATAGCCATCTTAATAAGTCAAGTCTAGATTCATAAAGACAATTTTAGATACATGGACATTCCAGGTTCTTAGTACAATCTATTCTTGTTTCAGAAAAATGGAACAACTGAAATATCATTTGGAGTTTAATCCTGAACTTTGATGAAAAAAAAAAATGAATATACGTTCAGTGCTATGAGTCACTTATTTAATAATTACAAATTTTCAAAGTCAAGCCAGGCCTCATCTTCCAAGTGATGAAATGACAAAAGCTGGTAACTGATAAAGATGGCTAATTCTCCCTTTCCCATCCTCAATAATTATCAAGCAGCTTATAGCTAGCTAGAGAATGTAGAAAAGCAAAATAGATAAAACTCAAACCTGGCTAATTTGGCTACCATTTAGTAAGTTTAAGAAAATTGGTTAAACATGGTTTTAAAATTATGCAATGGTTTGTTATTCTTGTGATAATTCAAAGATAATTGTATCTCAAGTTTAGAATGTCAGAACCATCTCCTCTTGCCTAATACTGAGAAACAGCTTCCATTGGAGAGCTCAGTTTTGGATGGCTGGGTACCTAACACCCCAGATCCCAGTACTTCCCTAGCTCTTACCATTATAATCCTAAGTTATGCAGCTCAATTCTCTCTAAAGTGACTGCTGAATAGAGGCAAGCACCAGCCAAAACAACTTCAGCTAGAAAGCACATACTTCGTTGAAAGTCATCACAGCTAAACACAAGAAACTAGTAATCTGACACTGTACTAACCTTGGACCTGTAGGAGAAAGGATACTAGTTAGGCATTGGAAGACCACCTTTTCCTGACTCTTGGACCTTATTAGTCATGTGGTCCTGAGCAAGTCACATAACTCTTTGGTCTCCAGTCTCACAATCAGGAAAAAGAGGGCACCAATTATGGCTACCTCACAAAGTGCTGCAAATCTCAATGTTTGTATAGCATTAAAAAAATTTTTTTTTTAATTTTTCTTGTTAGACTTATTGGGGTGACATTGCTTAGCAAGAATTACATAGGTTCCAGATGTACAATCCTACAGTGTTGTATAGCATTTTTATGGCACTTGACGCAAAGGCGTTCTTAAAATACTAACATTAACGTAAATATAATTTTAATGTGTATTTGGGAAAAGTTAAATTCCACCAACTGCACTTTCAAGAGTGGAGAATATTTATTTATAGCACTGAGTTCTAGCCTGATGCACAGCACCTTAATTTCCAATATACTGTTATGGGAATATAGAAGTTTTTCTCTAAACCTAGTAACAAAATTATTTAGAGGCAGGAAGTGGGAGATTAAAAAAAAATAACAATAACACCAAATACTATCTAGTCTTTGTTTTACTAAAAGATTCACCAACATAAAATTTTTGAGAAGAAAAAAATTTTTTTCAAGAGCAAGACAATACAAAATTATATGAACATGATCAAAACTGCTAAATAAAGAATATTTTCAAGGGATTCTATTTTTACACAGATATAAAACTGTCAGGGACTCTGAAGGCTATAATGTATTGTACAAATATTATGACAACTCTCATCTCCATATCACAGGACTGCTTCAGATTTTCTCCATTATATATGTATCGACTCATTTCTAACAAATACGTAAAAACATTTTGAGCAAGCATGACTCAAAATTGAATCAGGAAAGCTAGATATTATAAAGTTCCATAAATTACACGAACCAAGGAAAACACCAGCAATGCTTGGGGCTCACTTTTATTATTACTTTCATCCTTTGGGACTTAGAAATTTAAGTAGTTTGCCTAAGTTTCACCACTGAGAAGTAAATAAAAATACTGACCACCTAGTAGAGTAACATACTTAGGATAATGTAAAATCTAAAAGAACTCTAGAAATAGATCCACCCAAAAACTTAAATTTTAACCCCATCCTTTTTCAACTTGCCTATCAGATGCTATGGAATTGACCTGAATAAATAAATGTAATACAGCTACCTTGAAAAGATTTTCATAGTTTTAAATGAGGTTTTAAATGTCTACAATGCTTATTATAGAAAACTTAATGGTCGAAATACAAAATTCTTAAAATTCAATAAACGAGTGAATTTGTGGTGATGTGATGTGACTTCCACTTACCTTCCTCAGCAATGGAATCAACTAAACTCTAAGATGGAAAACTAGATAGACAATTCACGACTGTAACATGGAAATACTATTCTACCTCGGACAAAAAGAATCGTTTTACACTGTATAAACACAGTCATTTCGGATTTTAACAGTCCTTTAGGACCAAACACCCAACTGATTTCATCAAAACAAGAACTTGGACTTGTGTTTCCTAAGAAGACCTGATTAAAAAAAAAAGTCAACCAACAGCCTTACAAAGATCCAAAGTGAGACTTTAAAATTTCACGAAAGTCTGGAATTCAACAAAGAATTATTTTTTACTCAGGATGCATCAACCATTTAAAAATAGAAGTCCACGGGAGAACGCAGCTGCAGTAATAACCTACTGCGCGCCGTGCAATCTGGTCAGCGAACGCTGCTTCCCCCGCCTCGCTGAACGCGTTAGCACCGCAGGTCCTCGGGACCCGGCCGGAGGGGTGTGGGAGGGGGCGACGCCGAGGCGGGGCCAGGACGCGCCCGGAGGGGGCGGACTCCCGGTCCCATCGACCGCGGGAGCGCCCACAACACCCGGGGCCCAGAAAGCGGAAAACGGAGGCAAAATGGCCAGGGCCGGAAGAAGTATGCCTACATGGAAGATGGCACGGCTAACGGGAGGCCGGCGGGCCCGGTCCGGGGTCGCCCTCCGGGCTCTATGTCTGCCCCTTTCCCGGGTCAGGGCTGCCGCGCCTCAGCCCTCGGGCCCCAGAGGTCCTCGCGGCCGCTTCCGCCGGCCGGCCGCACCTACCGCTCCAGACGGAGGCCGCGCCGCCGCCGCCCAGTCACATAGGCCGAGGTCACGCTGCCTGCTCGCCGCCCAGGCCGCCCGACCGCGCTGCCGCCGGGCACCGCGCTCCTCCTCCCGCCGCAGCCCCGACGCACCCCTTTATTTGCGGGTCTTGCTGACACAAAATGGCGCTGAGGGAGGAAGCGAGGCTCCGCCACCCCACCCCCTTCCCGCTCCTCCCGCCCCGCGCGCCCGCTGTCCTACACCCCGCCCGACTGCGCCACCGCCCGCGCACTCCCGCCCTGTCCGGTTCGCGTCCGACCCACTTACCGACCCGTGGCCTCCTGACGTGGATGCAACTACCAGGCCTCCGCCCGGCCCCGCCACGGGGAGGAAAGGGGAAAAGACGGCACCTGACCGGGGACCTTGAGGCGCTGAGGAAGGGGCTGCGCCTCGGGGGCACGCCCAGCGGCCCCCGGAGCGCAGCGGGTTAGGCGGGGGCGGGAGAGATGCAGGACGCAGGGAGGGGTGGGCCGCGAGGTCGGAGGTCAGCCGCGAGGCATCACGGGAAGGGCGGCGGGGGTCGCGATTGGCGGCTACGGATGGTCGCGCTCGCCGGCCACCTGCGGCTGCGGCGCGGCGTCTGGCGGAGGAATCTGAGCAAAGGCGGCGCGTGATTGGCCGTCATCGTACAATTGTGATGCTTCCGCGTCCTGGCGGACCAGGTGCAAGCTTAGGAGCGTGGCCGTGGGAGGCGAGTAGGGTCAATAAAGCTTTGCCGCAGCCTCTCGCTTAAGTTTTGAGAGCGTGGAAACCGGTTCGTACTCTTCCATCTTGAAGTGCGTCCTCCTGGATGCTTGGTTCGTCCCTGCCTTGACATCTTGAGGAGAAACGGAGGAGCTATTGTCTAGCCGATGGAGGTTGTGCCTATGTCAGCAGCTCTAGGGGCACCTTGCCCACTCGGAGTAGCAGGCGATCCCTGTGTGGTTTTAGTGAACCTGAAAAACTAAGATTTGTAATTCGAATATACTCCCTTACGCAGAACTCTGTGTCATCGGACTATTGCATAAGAATGATGGTGTTACCTGGTAAACGTGGAACAGTCTGTTAACTACAGGGTTTAGGTAATTCTTTGGATTGGTCTGCTTTTAAGCGGCTTTACCAAAACTGTTTCTCCCTAGGTGTCCAGATGGTCAAAGGGGTCGTGGTGTATTCCTAATAAATCAGATCAGTGTGGGAAAACATTTGCCACTTACATTACAGGAACGCTTCAAAACTGAAAAGAAAAACACCAAAATCCAAAGAGAAAAATGGGCAAAAATATGAACAGACAATTCACAGAAAAGAATAGCATTGGTCCTTACATGTAAAAAGCTGTTTGTGATTACTTATAATGGAGTGCACATTTGAAATTACAAGGCTCTAGATAAACAGTTACCATAAATTTACTGGTGGGAATGGGAACATGATTCGAGCCCTATATGGAGTACCAAAATTCTATATGCGTCATTTTTATATCTTGCAATTTCACTTCTAACCCTAACCTTTACCTCCCCAAATAGAAACAACATGTAGGCAAGGTATTTATTGCATTGTTATTTGTCATAACAAAAGTTTGGAAATAACCCAGAGTCCATTAATAGGGCATAATACATCCATACAGCAGAATACAATGCGACCATAAAAAAAAAAATTGAGAACAGTATCTTTGTGTTGCTTTGCAATGAATCCCATATTATGTGGAAAAATGGGAAGATATCCTAGGAACAAAAGTGGTTATGGTAGGGAAGGGTGGAGGGGAAAGAAATAGCAAGATTTCTCTGACTTTGAACTTCTAAAATTTTAAAAGTAAACAAAGAAGGAAACAGTAACCCCAACGTTGAAACCAAATTGCAACAAATGAAGTAGGTCAAATTGGTAACATAACTATGTTATTAAACAGACAAGAATTATTCCCCAGATCTTTTGAACATAGTACTCAGAGAGTATCTGTAGTGGGATATAGTAAGGATAAAAAAGAACTGCATGGAATCTTCAGCTTCACTCAGTGGTTTCTAAGTAATATATTGTTGCTGTGGTTTTGAAATTATTGTAGGATAAAAAATATTTCAGTGTTATAATGTACACAACTTTGTAAGAGAAAAATGAGAAAAACATAAGATCAAGGAAGTTAAACTGTAATGTGTTTAAATCAGAAATTTGAAGTTGAGCACATGATTTTAAAAATCAATTGCCTAGTTCTAAACACTGAAAGGGCCTAGAAGCATTAGGTTGACCAATTGTCCCAGTTTGCCAAGGACTGAAGGTATTTCCTGGGATGCTGGATTTTCTGTTAAAACTGGAACTGTCCCAGGCAAACCAGGATGGTCACCTTACAGTAACAGCACACTAGATTGTGGTTTCTAAATTCCGTTTCCCACTCAGTAGATCCAGAGCACCTTGGAGAAGGCTGATACTGTTCTGGGGCCCGAAAAGTAAAGGATAAGTCAGATGTTTTGTTGTGCCTGAATGCAAAGGAAGTGCTTGGGCTAACGAAGAAGATACGTCACTGGGATTCAGGAGAACAGGCAAAACTCATCTAAATCCATGCTTGGCTAGGAGGGGAAAGGAGCAGGTATCGACTGGAAAGGAATGTGGGGAAACTTTTTTGAGTGATGAAAATATTCTACATTCATGATTAGGGTAGAGCCCAGGTATATATGCTTGTCGAAATTCGTTAAACCATACCACTAAAGTGGATACACTTAAAATTATACCTTGTGTATATTATACCTCATAAAAATTATACTGTCATATGTATGTAAGTTGTAACTCAATACATTGTAGAAATGAAGACCAACAAAATGAGAAAAGCGAAGGCTGTCTATTTAGTGTTTGCTATAACAAGGGAGTCAGCCACCATTGCTCAGGTGCGGCAGAGACTCCAAGGTGAGCAGAGGAGGGGACAGCTGCCTAGTGAGGAAAGGGACAGCTCCAGGTGTGACCAGGTGTGACCTAATGGAGGTGATTGTTGCAGGGAAGCTGGAGGTAGCTGAGTAGGGGTGGGGCATCCGTGTGATTGGTTAGGGGTGTTTATTTGTCTTTCTTCAGTTGGTTCTAAGTTGGAAGTGGGGACAAAAATTAGGGACACTGTCAGTTTTTAATCAAGTCCTGGCCATTTTAAGCTGATTGTTACAGAAGATTTGGGGGTGGGGGGAGGGGTGAAACCAAGAAGCAGTCTATTGAAAGAAAAATAAGTTGAAACAAAGAGATAGTTTATTAAAATGGAAAGTACACTGCAAAGAGGTAGGAGCGGGCCCAAGCAGGAAAATGGCTCCAGAGCCTTCAGAAGACTCCTTTAGCTTCCTGGATTACTGGGGATAGCAGTTTGACTTCCTCCAAGTGTGACTTATAGGAGGCTGGCTTCCTGGCTGGTTACTGGAGATCAGGGACTCAGTTTCCTGGGCACTTTGCTGCAGGGGGTAGGTCAGACTTTTATTTTTCTATATATGGTCGAGTCATGTCATTTGTATATGCAGTCTGCAAAAGTAAATTTTAAAAAGACAGGCCAGCTTGAAGGGTCTACCACAGGCCAAATTTAGGGCAATTTTAGTATTAAAAAGAAAATGACTACAACTGATTATAAATACTGAATAGATAAAAGTCTGTGACTCTACAGTTACACTATGAGTCTATAGAAAGGGGGCAGAAGACATATTTTTTCATCATTGGAAATGAGTACTACATCAATTTCTAACTCTAAAAATTAGTTATTCAAGGGAAAAATAGTTTTTGCCCTGCCTCTTTTAAATAAGGAGAATTGGACTTCCCTGGTGGTGTAATGGCTAAGGCTTCGGTGCTATCACTGCTGCGGCCTGGGTTCATTTCCCAGCCAGGGGACTACCCACATATAAAAAAAAAATAAATAAAACAAACAATAAGGAGAATTGTTCACTCCCGACCGATATGGAAAAACACTTGACAATAGGGTGCTGGCAAAGAAATATAGAATAATTAATATAACTAGAAAATGACTATGATGCAGATCCTAAGGAAATAATTGATTGAAGTAAGAATTATCAATGAGCTTTATTTTTTTATTTTTTATTTTTTTGCTTTTAGGTATGTGGGTAGCTCCCTGACCGGGAATTGAACCCAGGCCACAGCGCTGACAGCACCAGCGCCGAAGCCCTAAGCCACTACACCATCAGGGAACTCCCTCAATGAGCTTTAAAACCTTGACCAATTGCTGGGAAATGGGAGTATTCACGTGTGGCCAAAACTTCACCCCACCCGGTACTCATCTAATTGTAGACACACACTTGTCTAGTGGAGCCATCTGGTGGTCACCACCTGAACCAAACCACCACATGTAGAATCTGAAATAGTGCAACAACTCCATTAACAGAAAATGCAGGAGAAAGAGTAGAAGTGCAAATCTAACAACACTATAATAGCAAAACTAATTATCCCCCCCAAACTTTATGAAGCGATCAACAATAAATATTTATTGAGCACCTGAGTTAGGCCTAGCATAGTTCTCAGTATCGATATCCATACGTCCTCAAGCTACAGTTTTAAATGAGATATCAAAGTATGATGAAAGTTACTTACCCATTACTATTTTATTAATAAATAGCACATACTGTCTAACTGTTAGATTGATGTTAAGTAAATTGGTCACATCTTCCCTAGCAGCCTACTCCTTAGCCTATAACCTATGCGAGTATTCCTAGTACTTTGATTTAGAAATCACTTAATAAAATATTAATAGGGAGACCAGAGGGAAAAAAGAAAAAGTCATTTGTAGTAAGCCTAGCCTTTATCATTGGCACTCAAAAAGTCCAGGGACCCTTGACAAGGGTGGTGTAGGAAGTTGGTAGTGATTCATGGACACGCTCCGGGGCCTCAGCTGTGACCCTGAGCATATCACACTCTCCCACAAGCCTTTGCTCGGTCTGTTCTTTGTCTGTGGTGCTCTTTCCACTTTTCCTCACCAGATTATCTCCTATTCCCAATTATCAATTCATTTTAGGGACGTTACTTATTTAGCTTATTACATGTCAAACAGAGATTTGTGGTTTTGTAGAAATGGGAGCTTAACCAAGCTTTCTAGACTAATTTTCTCTTTCTAACCTAGTGTGTTTGACACTGATTTTCTTACACAGTTTTTCTGTGAGCAGCGATGTAATATGCCAATCCAAAGTAGCTAATCTTTCAGATTGTTAACATTTAAATTCTAAGCATAATTAAAGCTTATGGAGTTTAGTTTTAATTTTCTTTTTTATTCAATTATTATTCATTAAGTTATTTAATTAAATCATTTTTCCATGAAGCAGGGATGTATTATTTTAATTATCAAATTTCAAATTTACTCGTCGTAGGATAGCATTTGTTAACCTATTTATTAAGCATTTGTAGGGCTGCAATTATAAGGATGCTTAGATCTAGAACATCTTAAGTTGCCAGGCAATAAGGATAACAGTAAGTTTCATTTGCGGGGCCCAAACTTGGGCTCAGTGCTCTCTGGACATTCTGTCTAGCTGTCTAGTCTTTGGCTTCTTCGCAGATCACAAAGAACTCCACTGGCACTCTAAAAAAATTTGTTTTAAATAATATAATTGGATTTCTATCAGTTTTTACTACTGCTATTGTAAAATTGCTATTTTATTGTACCTATATTTTTTTGCTTTTTTTTTTTTTTTTTTTGGTATGTGGGTAGTCCCCTGACTGGGAATCGAACCCAGGCCGCAGCGAAGCCTTAAGCCACTACACCATCAGGGAACTCCCCACGTACCTATATTTTTAACACAATGCTGAACAATTTTCCAGGCTTCGTTTCCTTGTATTGTTGTTTATTTATTTATTTATTTATTTATTTATTTATTTATTTTTGGTATGTGGGTAGCTCCCTGGCTGGGAATCGAACCCAGGCCACAGCGCTGACAGCACCAGCGCTGAAGCCTTAAGCCGCTACACCATCAGGGAACTCCCCTGTATTGTTATTTTGTTTATTAAATTTATTGGGGTGACATTGATTAGTAAAAATTACATAGGTCTCAGGTGTACAAGTTTACATTACATCTTCTCTGTGTTGTATAATGTGTTCATCACCCAGAGTCAGTTCTCTTTCCATCACCATGTATTTGTGTCCCTGGCCCTTCTCCCCGCTTACACTCAGGTAACTATTAAATTATTGACTGTGTCCATGAGATTTGTTTCTTTGTTGCTTTTAATTTTCTATGAACAATCAAACTAAATTTCTTCATCCCTTTCCCTTATGTTACCCACTCTCTCATCCCTCCTCCCACCGTAAAGCAGTCCCTCTAACATTCCTTGTGGTACTGACTTGGTGGTGAGGAACTCCTTTAGCTTTTTCTTATCTGAGAAGCTCTTTATCTGTCCTTCAATTCTGAATGCTGGCCTTGCTGGGTACATCATTCTTGGTAGGTCTTTAGTTTTCATCACGTCGAATATGTTCTGCCAGTCCCTTTGGCCTGTAAAGTTTCTGGTGAGAAATTGACTGAGAGTCGAATGCGTTTCCCTTTATAAGTTACTACTTGCTGTTTTTAGAATTTTCTCTTTTGCTTTAACTTTTGCCATTTTAATTATGATGTGTCTTGGTGTGTTCCTGTTTGGGTTCATCTTGTTTGGGACTCTCTGTGCATCCTGGACTTGTATGTCTATTTCCTTCACCAGGTTAGGAAAGTTTTCATTCGTTATTTCTTCAAATAATTTCTTGATCCCTTGCTTTTCCTCTGTCCCTTCTGGCACATCTATCATTCTAATATTTTTATGTTTGATATAGCCCCAGGGGAATCTCAATCTATCTTCCTTTTTTTGGAAATAATTTTCTAATTGATCTGGTTGAGTGTTTTCTGCTGGCTTTCCTGCAAATCACCACTTTGTGTTTTTATTTTATCCAGTTTAGTGACTTTTATTCCATTGTTCATTTCAGTTAATGTAGTCATTTTCTCTCTCTGGTCCTTTATAATGGTTTGTAAGTCTTTAACCTTGCTATCTTTCTGCTGCATTTTTGTATTCATTGCTTTAAACTCTGTTTCTAATGGGTCATCTGTCCCCATCTCTTTAATTTGAGCTCCTGCTCTGATTTCTCATATTTGCAGCCTCTCTGGACCCTCCCAGCTGTAATTTCATTTTATTTTTCTTTTCTTTTTTTTTTTTTGGTTTATGGTATTTTTGGGTGGTCCCCTGGCTGGGAATCGAACCCAGGCCGCAGCATTGAGAGCACTGGCGCCTAGCCACTGCACCACCAGGGAACCCCCCCAGCAGTAATTTCTCTGGTGTTTGATGCTGATACTGGGCAGCAGAGGCCTGCGGGGGAGGGCCGTTTGCAGCTTTGTTCTCTAACTGTGGCTCCGGGGCTCATGCAGGGAGTTTGGGCGTGATTGCACCTTCTATTCTGGGTTTGCCTACATGGACCCTACCCTGAGCCTTGGGGACACTCCTGTTTGCTGGTCTCTCAGATCATCCTGGCTGTGGGACAAGAAACACGCATGAAGCCCCCTTTCTCCATCTCCTTCCCG